>JABCMJ010009565.1:0-42712 GCA_014822125.1 Arbutus unedo | reverse complement strand
TCTTTCATTTCATTTCAATATATTTTCTTTGCCGATCAAAAAAACAAACACTATTTGGAAGTAAACGCAGGACCAACCATAAGCGCCTTTGAATATATCTAATTAATTAGGTGGTACCATGAAACATTATTCACGACAAGATAGTAGATTGCGTCTTTTATATTGGTCGAGAGCATTCAAATCGTAAACTTTAGTGCGGGCCCACGGGAGATGCATTGTAAAAGGAAAGTTAATTAATAATTACATAAAGTTTAATTGTACCAAATTTATTCTTTTACCTATTTTATTTATCTTTTTTGTTAGTTTTGAATCAATTTTTTTTTACTTCTTAATTTGCATTGTCATGCCTAAAGAACTTTAAAAAAACATGACCCAAAAACAAACAAAAAAAAATTAAGCGTTGTATTGAGAACCAAAGTATAACTACACTGACAGTTTTTTATAATTGTTTTTGTTTTCTTAATTTCTTTTCAAATCATTTTTCTATTTTCCTTAAAATTTGTTTGATGAATGAAAATAATCAAGTATTTGAACAAAAAAGCTAAAAAAAATAATGGAAAATATCTCGCTTTTAAAAGGTCATGCTTAATATATTTTATTATTTATTGTCAGTACACATTTTATTTTAACAATTAATGAAATTTGAATTGACGTTTTAACTGTCATTCGCTCCAAAATAATTTCCTCTTAACTTTTCATGTAGTTTAGTGATGACGAATTTCTATTTTCAATATTACTCTTTTTCTTTGTAAAGAATTACAAGGCAGATTATCTTTTTTGTTCCCATATTGGAATAGATGAAAAATATTAAGAATCAAACCCGCAGTTAGGTAATGAATCCAGTTTGCCCTTTGGTAAATTACCTAGCAAAAGGTCCTCCCTAGACTAATATAGCGCTGCTCTCTCTCTCTCTCTCTCTCTCTCCACTCTCTCTCTCTCTCTCTCTCTCTCTCTCTATATATATATATATATATATATATATATATATATTGGCCGTTGTATAATATTGAGACAGTGGAAAACAAAGTGAGAGAGGGTTTGCATGAAAAGTTACATCATGGAGTCATTAACCAATGATGGAGAAGAAGGCAAGGAGGACGAAGGGGAAGACAAAATCAGCCAGCAGTACCATACCATAAACCATTGTTTCAGTGAATTACCAAAGGTTCGTGCTACTTTTTCCCATCGTTATTCATCAGATAATTAGATCTGTGTTCTGTTGTTGTTTTTCGTTGTTAATTATCAGATCTGAATGTCTCTATCTCGCCGGAGCCCGGTATTCACATATACTATTTGCTGGAAAATGAGTTTCACGTGCTCAGAGATCCAGGAAAATATTGATTTCAATCATGCTGGAAATTGCATATGATTATGCAAAATCTTGATTCCAATCTCGTACCTACATAGCAGTGCTGCCACAGAGAGAAGTGCGCTGGGCTCCGGCGAGATAAAGAGGGAGTTGGGGAGAGAGGTTTAGAACACGACAGAGGAATTTCTGAGGGAGCAACCCTTGACCCGGACCCGTCACCCATAACCATTTTTACCCCATTTTAAGTGGTTTAATGAGGCGTTGAATCTTATCCAATGGCTGAAAATAGAAGCCCTATCCATATCAGTAAACCCCTATGGAATCCCTATCCATAGCCAGTCACATAGGGTGATAGATCTAATGATAACCATCTTTTATCATATTGTATGGAAGTAATTGAAATTTTATAGGTGTATATTTGATAATGATGGATAAGTTTTGGATAAATTACTCAAATGGTCTCGCTATTTTGATCTTTTGTGTTATTGGGTTCCCGCACTTTCAATTGACTTGATTTTGAATTTATATTTACATGGTTGTTCTAATCAGTTTAAACGTTAACTTTCATTTGTAGATAACTTCATGTTCGTCTTTTCTTCTTTCCATCTCACGCATGATAATTTCTTAAAATAATGTGCCGTTATCTGGACTGATTCACCACCATTAAACATGCAGAAAAATGTCATGATGCCTCGACACCAACCACAGATTTCATTCCAGAAGCAAAATCAGAGTAATTTATTGTCCTTCAACAAAGAAACTGTTTTAAAGATTTCTTGATTTCACTTTCTAAATCACTCAATCCATAGGCCGGTGCACATTTAATTTTCAAGAAATTCTTGAATCTTCTTTTGATATATCTACTTCTTCTTCTTGTTATTTTTTTTTTCTTGGGAGCCTATTGTCTTTGATGGTTGATCACACTAACTTATGAGTTGCTTCTTTCCTTTCCCATTTCTGTCACGCCCTCGATTTTTAAACAAAGTGTTCTCTTGCAAAAAATGCTCATTTTTTACAACGACAGAGGAGCAAAAATATATACTTTTTTGTGACGGCTACGTTTCTCATTGCAAAAGGTAAGTAAATTAAAAATTAACATTATTGTCAAAATTAAAAATTAAACATTATTTGAAAAATAATCTATTTAATATTAACTGGCCGATTGGAATGTGTTTGTTTCGGCAAGTGATAAATGCAATGTATTGTCTCTCTCCTTAGACCATAGACCCTAAACACTAGAATTCAAAACCCTAATACATATACTCTATACCCTATACCCTAAACACAAGGTATCTTTCATTTATGCAGCCAAACACAAAGTATTTGAATGCTATCCTACATATTCTTGAGGAGCACATCATGGTTTCCAGGGTACGTAAGACAACCAAAATTTGTTGTGGTTACTATATGTGACCATGCTTGCACTTGCGTCCATTGAGTCAATGGTTCGAGTACTCTTTTGCAACTTTCTATGTGTCTACTGAGACTCATACTCGAAGGTTTTGGAGACAGTTTTGAAGGTTTGTATTGAAGTCGATATATTTTGGATTTGATTTTATATTATGCACCTGGAAAAAGAAAATGAACAAAATAATTCGATTAAATGTATGCTATATACAGAGTGTTTTGCTTGTAAAATTTTGTTTTTCTCTAATTAAAAGTAAAGCGACGACAAGGCATATTTTTAGTTGGGAGCAATATGATCATAATGGTTTAGTCCCTTGCAAATTCCAATAGGAATGAAACTGTATGTTGTACTAGTTGTGGTTAAATAGAATATGCCTTTTGCATGTTTCTTTTTTTATTTGCTAATTCTTGCTGTTTTCATGAGGACTGTAAAGATTGATTATGAGAGAAGTGGAGAAGCTGATTGGCACAAATTGATGCGGTCATCTCCTAGTGACTGGGCTAGAAACTTAAAAACTATTTTGAAATGGTCACCATATGGCAGTGAGGAATATCTTCTTCTTCTTCTTCTTCTTCTTCTTCTTCTTCTTCTTCTTCTTCTTCGGCAGGTTGGTATGCTACGGAGTGTTGTGCTTTTAAAATTGTATAAAACAGGCTTGCTTGAGGAGTAGAGTGCTCTGCAAAAAAGTGTCATTTTATTACTTGTTGTTTCAGTGAATTACCAAAAATTTACCATAATTATTTTTATTACTTCTTGTTTCAGTGAATCATCATGATGTATGTGGATTCTATATGTTTACCATAATCTTTTTTGTCGTCCAATTTTTTGCTTCTTTTTTTGGATGGAATAAGGCTAACTTGACAGCTAATTTTCTTATAAGTAATGCTACTCTCATTAGCTAAACTTGTATTATTTTGATGCATTTAATTGAAAAATATTGTTGCATGGAATTGGTTTTTTTTGCCACAAAACAATAATTTTGATCTTAATTAAAGCTAGCTGATTTTTTTTTTTTTATAGTGCATAAGACTAAATTGAGTCATGCGTGCTACTTTCATAAGGTAAACTTTATATTCTATAAATTTACTTGAAATTAAATACGATTGCTTGCATGGAGACGATTATTTTTACCATGACAGTCCAATCTATTTCTTGATGTTTTCAGCCTCTTCATGTTTTCGAAGAGCTCATTTGTTTGCCTTCTCTTGTTGTTGATTTATTTTTTCCGAAAGAACAAAAACGTCAAAACAATAAGCGTAAACATAGTTTTTACAAGATGTTGGAACCTTATAGGTTTTAGCAAAAAAAGAAACAGAAACCCCAAAAAACTAAATTAAGCGACCACGTTACTCAGTTCAGAAACTAAGCAAGGGAACGTTTGAAATTCAGATAACTTAATTACTTCTGGATTGGATTATTCTAATCCGGCTCAAGTCGTTGTTTCATTGTATGCTCCGGACTAATTTTTTTTTTACCAAACTACCCTCAACTAAAGCTATCATCCTCAATTAAAACTATATATCACCCACTGTATCTCATAGAAAGCAGATCAAAGTCCTTTAATTTGTATGCAAATCACTTCCGGTGGGTCTCCAATCTCTACTCTCCGTCAAGTAACAAACAGCTTGTTCAAGTATTTAGGTAAAACTTATGCAACACAACTTTCGCCATCTTCTCCGGCGACTTGGGCTAGTCCGAATACTCCCGTAATGTAGTTTTCATTAAATTTAAGTTGTTAGATTCGCCTTATCGCTCGTTTTGTCCAAAAAATGAAGCTTTCTTCTCCCTTCCTCTTCATGTCGTCTTTTATTCGTTTTTCATTTATGTCCCAGTCTTATGCTTTTGCAACTATAGTCTACCTGAGATTTAAATATGACATTCAATTCTGTAAAATATTTTTGTGTTATAGTGAAGGTAGAACAGGAAATGTAAATTTTAACCCATCTCTATCCTAGCAATCAAATACTGGACATCTCAAAAATCTTCTTCATCATTCAATCAATACTTGACCATAACAAACAAGGGGCAAATTTCATTTTAATCTCAGGAGACTATACTAATCTTTAGACTACTATTTTGAGATGTACCTTGTCCTCCACGATGGATTTTTTTTCTCTATTACCATGGCTTACCTTGATAAACCTCTTCCAGAAACAATTGATCTTTTGAGTGAGTGCAACCGGAGCATTGGTCAAGCGAAAAAAAGAAAGAAAGAGAAACAATAGATTGAGAATTGAGCCATATATGTTTTTCAGAAAGAAAAAAAAAGTTAAGGGACCATATTAATTTTCACTCAAAGGCTGATCTTATTACTTAAAAAATTGGGGAAAAGAAAAAGAAAAAATCTACCTAGATAACATCAAAACCCGAGGGCCCAGGCGTTCCTTAATATACTCGAAGTTGTTCGTTCGGAAGTCTCACGTTGAGATACAGCGGAAGGGTTTTATATATCAAGCCAAATCATGAATTCATCTGACAATGACGGTGAAGACGATGAAGAGAGGAAGAGAAAGGCGAAATGCCAAAA
Source organism: Arbutus unedo (assembly GCA_014822125.1). Taxonomy (NCBI): domain Eukaryota; kingdom Viridiplantae; phylum Streptophyta; class Magnoliopsida; order Ericales; family Ericaceae; genus Arbutus; species Arbutus unedo. The sequence continues at coordinate 37,468 of JABCMJ010009565.1, read as the reverse complement.
ACCCTTATGTTCTTTATCATTGTTTCAGTGATTTATCATTGGTTATGCATCAACTTTTTATTATTGGTCCGACTTCACGAGAAATTTTAAAAAAGTATAAAATATTTTAAAAATAAATAAAAATTAAAAAAATAAATCAAAACAACATTTATTTGTACTTATTTTTCGACTTTAGTAAATTTTTAAAATTTTTAGACATAATTTCATACTTTTTATATTCTTTTCATCGAGACGAACCAATAAGTTACAAAAATATTATGCAAAAATAACAAATACAATTTTTTTTAATGCAGTCAAAAAAAGAACTAATCTGTATAAGTTAGGCCAAATGGATATAATAATTATTACAATCCAAATAGAAAAAATAAACTAATAGATAACTTTATCATGTCTAACAGATAAAAAATTAACATCTAAACCAACGTATAATATTAACTGATAATGTTTTCAGCTAATATTATCTATGACATCTGCAGTTAGCATTATCTAATAATGTTGGAATTTACAACATATAACATTATAAGATAATGCAAACTATATATACTGAAATTAAATTATAACACATAACATTATCCGTTAAAGACACGAAGATTGCAAACTGGTAAAGTTATCTATTAAAACAAAAATACAAATAAAATTATTTGTTAAAAACATAAAGAACAAAAACACAGACAATATTTTAAACCAACAAATAACATTATATGTTCTATTAACTCCAAGGGATTGTTAAAGTAGAGATTGAGATGAGCTATAAACTTAGACATCTTGAGGTGGAATCTTGACAACTACATACTTGTCCGGTCATTAACTTCAGGGTCCAAGGACTAGACAGCAATAGGTGGGACAGATACCTCGATTATCAAAAAAAATTATACGTTCTAATTATTTTATTTCAAAGCAACAAATTACATTATCCTTATTTGATTAGAAAATGCATAATCTATTTAGCCTAAATTATTTAAATTAATTTTTTGTTCTCTTTATTTAAATAGTTTTGTTATTTATTTTTCGTTTGTGGTTTGTTTGCTCTTCTCTATGAAAGAAATATTAAAAGTATAAAATCACGTCAAAATAATTCACTAAAGACGAAAAATAAGTGAAAAAGACCATAGTTTGACTTTTTTTATTAATTTTTGGTGGTTTGTTGGTTCGTCTCGATGAAATAAATATAAGAAGTATAAAATTATAATACATTAAATATAACTAAAGACTTACAATCTCACCAAAAAAAGCCCAATATATCCATTGATGAAAGGTAGAGTATACTATGTTCTAAGTAAATTACAGAAGGGGTTAGTAAACTAATAACCACTATCCACAAAATTAAAAAAAGGAGTTAGATAGTTTACATCATCTAAATCAAAATAAATAAAGTAAAAGTTATGATATATCTTTCTAAAAATAAAATATAAAAGATGCTAAGTAAACTCCTCCAATGCTGCTTTCAAAAATATGCATATCAATCCACGCATGCCAAGCACTCCGTGCTATGATCACTCCATGGTTATGCCTAAAAAGAAAGAAACGTTGAGCTCGACAGCCTAGTAGAAAAATCTACACAAGTATCTATACTTTTATACTATATATTATTGCAAGGTGATTTTTCATAAGAATCGCTCTGAGAGCGACACGTGCCACAAAGTGAAATTAAAATCTAACATAAATAGCACAATGTAGAAAAAAAAACAAATATCTATAATTGATTTCAATTAGGTAGATTCATCAAATTAAATATTTGGTCATTACTGCCAAAAATTTTTAGAAGAAAAATTTATTAAATTTTGTACAATTTCTTTGAATTTTATAATTTTTGAGACTGCGTATGGTAATTAACTTTGACAAACATATAAATTTGAAAATGTAATAAAATTAATCGAGGAAATAATCGTGAGTTCCTATTTTGAATTTTTTATTCCGTGGATTTCTTTATCACCATCAATATCTATCTATACTATGTAATAACAAACATATTGTTGGCAAAGAACAATCGCGAGTAATTCTCTATATTTTTTTAAATTTTATTATATCTCCTTCACAACTTTTTTTTTATTTAACTAAAATTTTTATGTGAATTAAATTGTATTAATCGGAAGAATGTTTGTACATTTTACAAGATAACAAAAAATTAGACAAATAGTAGTCACTTATTATATATTCACATATAATCTATTTATTCTTTATTGATATATTCTTAAAGGTGATTTTATTTATCATTCCATCTTATATATGTAGGAATTCCAAGACAAGGAGGACAAGTATAATTTTAATTTTATAATTTTTATTATCATAATTATGAGACTTAAATTTATTATCATAATTTTTAGGCAAAATTTGTTATGTTTAAATACCTATCGTATTTGGTTGTTCATGTAAATAATATACACTTTTTTACTATTTAAAATATTTGAATAATTTAATATTTTACTTTTATAATTTCTTTTATATAGTTTTAATCGTCCTTAAGTTGGTGGATTATATAACTTTTGTTATTAAAAGAAAACCGTTTAGATATTTCGTTTCACTTACATTCATTTATACCTTCATTAGGCAATAACTTTCTTAATAGCCTAATGGTAATTTTGTGTCTATCAAATAGTAGTTGTCGTTTGGATGTATATGAGAGATAAGAACACTATTTTTGAGGGAAAGAAAAACACTTTGAGACAATATTTTTGTTTATATCCTTCCGGTAGTTTTTCGGAAGGGATACTCGCAATACTATTCTATATCATAAAATATGTCTTTCCACTGTTGTGGTTATCAAGCTTTTCCATTTGAGTGTTGGAAAACCATGGTTTGTGAATATAATTCGCTGCACAGAAAAAGATTCAAAGGTCGTTGTATCTTAGGAAAGTAGATAGTCCAGGTATTCACTACAAGAAATGACACTTTTGGTTGCTAAAAACTTGGTCACCAAAAGACTATATTTGGTCACCAAAGATCTACGGTGACCAGTTCAAACTTAGTTATAGAACACTAGTCGTAGAAAGGTATTAGTGACCAATATGTGATTGGTCACCGAAATGTGTTTTGGCGACTATTGGTTGGTCCCTATTGAAGACCTTTCGTGACAAATGCAGTAGTCACCGAATCCATGTTGGTCGCCAAAGGTATGTTTCAGTGACCACTACTTAGTCGCTAATAACCTCTTTTCATAGACTAAATGTTTAGTAGTCATAGATATGTATCAGTGACTAATTTATAAGTGGCCACCGAAAGTCCACCTTTCGGGGACCAATTCATGACTGGTCACGAAATACATGTCTTTAGTTGCCAAAAGACATGTATTTCGTGGCCAGTCATGAATTGGTCTCTAAAAAGTGAACTTTTAATGACCAATGTAGTTCTTTTACGTGACAAATTAAAATTTTTCCCGTGACCAATTTAATACTTTTTCGTAACCAAATTACTTGACATTTTTTCATTTCAACTCTAAACCAACAACACATAAAAGTTCAACAAAATAACATCCATAATCAAATATTTCCAACCTAATCACAAACTTCCATAGTCATTCAAAAAATTCAAGGTCATATCATCTCATATATCGTGCTCAAATAAGTACCAACAAATTACAAAATAATCCACAGACTACGAGCAACATTTGCTACCACAAAATATGAGCAAAGGTCTTGAGTTTTACCAAAAAGTAATCTTCAAACTCCTACAAGTTCTCCATGATCTGAAAAAGTACACAAAAAATGCACAATTATTATACACTAGAGGCAGAAATAGTTTTAATGAAATTGCAGAAGAATTAAAATGCCAACATAGAAACAGAATATCGTACATAGATATTTGATGAAACACTAAATTATTTTTGCACTAAAAATAATAAATTCCTTCATATTGGATGAGTACTCCAACAACACATCTAATACCAGATATAATTTTAGGACGATTGGTATATAATGAAGTGGAATCAAAATTAGAATGGTAATGAATGGAGATTGGTAACGAGGAGATGAATTATGTCTTCGTGTTTGTTTTGCATAAGTAATGATCATGAAATGACCTGTAGCGTGTTTGTTTTTACTAGGAAATAATTGGATTAAAACTACTCATTTCCACTTCTACGCTTGCCACGAAATGCGAGACATAATAATTTAAGGACCATTTCACACATTTTGATAATTGTCTGAGTCCACCTGCCAACACATGGGGGAAGGGGATGGGAAGGGGACACGCGAGACACGAGTAGATCATAAGTGGAGGGGACACAATGGAGATACATGGGGGACACATGGGGGGAGGGGACACGCGGGGGACATGATAGGATCATAAGTGAAGGGAATCATAAGTGGAGTGGACACGTGGGGACATACAACAGACACATGGAGGGAGGAGACACACGAGGGACACATGGAGTGAGAGGACACGCGAAGGACACATTGAGGACACGTGAGGGACACGAGGGGGGGGGGAAGGAGACACACGGGGGATACGTGGAGGACACGAGGGGATCATAAGTGAAGTGGACTCGTGGGGATACACGGTGGATAAGCGAAAGGAGGAGACACACAGGGAACACACGGGAGACACGTGGAGGGAGGGGACACATGGAAGACACGTGAGGGACACGCAGGGGAGGAGACACGTGGGGACACATGGGGGACACGTGTAGGACACGAGAGAATCATAAGTGGAAGGGACACATGGGGGACACGTGGAAAACACAAGGGGATCATAAATGGAGAGGACACGTGATGGACACACGAGAGGATCATAAGTGGAGGGGACACGCGGGGGAGGGGACACATGGAGGACACAAGGGGATCATAAGTGGAAGGGACATGCGAGGGACACAAGGGGATCATAAGTGGAGGGGACACGTGAGGGAAACAAGAGGGGCACGCGGGGGAGGGGAGACGTAGGGGACACGAGGGGATCATAAGTGGAGAGGACACGAAAGGAGCATAAGTGGAGGGGACACGTGAGGGACACGCGGATGACATAAGAGGATCATAAGTAGAGGGGACAGATGAAAGACACGTTAGGGACACGCGGAGGACACGAGGGAATCATAAATGGAGAGGACACACGACGAACACACGAGGGGACACAAGGTGATCATAAGTGGAGGGGACACGTGGGGGAGGAGACACACGGGGGACACGCTAGGGACACAAAGGGGACACGTGAGGAGGGAACACAAGGGGGACACAAGGGGACACACGGAGGACACGAGGGGATCATAAGTAGAAGGGACACATGGGAGAAACATGAGGGACACATGGGGGAAACGTGAGGGACACGGGGATGACACAAGAGGATCATAAGTAGAGGGGACACATGAGGGACACGTGAGGGTCACGCGGGAGACGCGAGGGGATCGTAAGTGAAGGGGACACACAGGGGGACACGAGGGAATCATAAATGAATGGGACACGTGGAGAAAACACAAGAGACATGCGGGAGAGGGGACACACAGGGGACACGCTAAGGACACAAAGGGGACATGTGGGGGAGGGGACACGCGGGAGACACACATGGACATACGAAGGACATGCGGGGGACACGTGGAGGACACGAGGGGATCATAAGTAGAGGGGACACGTGGGGAAAACACAAGGGACAGGCAAGGGAGGAAACACGTGGGGGACATGAGGGGATCATAAGTGAAGGGGATACACGAGGGGATACGAGGAGATCATAAGTGGAAAGGACACGTAGGGGACACGCGAGGGACACATTAGGGACACGCAGGGGAGGGAACACGTGGGGACACATGGAGGGAAGGGACACATTGAGGACACGTGAAGGACACACGGGGGAGAGGGACATCTCAGTTTTGGTTTAGTTGTTCTAAACTTTCATCCAACAACTAAAAGAATATCTTGAATCATAGCATTGCTTCCTGATATATGTTGGACAACTCTAATTAAATTAAGTTAACATCATATTACAAGCGGATGTGAGAGTACTTAGTAAGTATGTGTACTTACCAACGAGACGACCTACCAAGAGTCAACAATGTGGGCACAATGCGATGTGTAGAAGAACTATGAGTGTTGTCTTTTGTTGCATGAGAATTGTGACCATGCTTTCAAGATCTGATATTTTCTTCTGCCCTATCTCGTGTAGCCTCCTTTCCTCTTCGCGATCCCTCCTTTCCTCTTCGCGCTCTTTCCTCTCCTCTTCACGTTGTCTTTTCTCCTCTTCATGCTCCGTTTGCATCTTTTTCATTTCAGTTCTGATTGCCAATAGTTCCTCATCACGAGCTCTTGATGCAACATCAGATGTAGAAGAAGATGAGGAGGGTTTGGAACCCATTCCGTACCCAAGTATGTACCTCTTCCTCTTTCCAATAACCTCTCTAGAAATTTCCTCTGACGTCAATACCACACCAGACTGAGAAGATGCTTCTCACATACTCAACATTTCATCATTTTGTAAAGAACAAAACATTAAATAGTAGCAAAATTATTTATGGAATGACATGCATAAGCTAAAATACAAAGATACGAACATGATTTTTAGCCCAAATTGGGGAGATCCACTCCTTGTTCTTCTTGGTATGAGTTTTCTCATAGAATTATGGGAAGTCAAACTCCTGACACCCATCATTCTCCACCTGTTAAGTTTAATTATCATTACTATGTGGTCATTTTATGAAACAACAAAAATAACAAGGGATAAAGTCATCGTCATATATATGAGTGCAAAAAAAAAAAAAATCACCAATATAGTCATCGCTGCAACAAATGATCGAGATTCCGAACAATGACTATGCTTAAGTTTTTCCCTATTTATCATGCCGGCATTCTACCGTTTTCTAGAAAAGAAATGAGATGAACAAATAACCAATGATGAGTACTTGACAATAGATATTGAAAAATCTAAAGATCAATCTATACAAAAGTGTTACCTTGTGTTTGTCACTTGGCCATACGTCATCAATTAAGTGATGGCAATCCTCTGAAGTCAAGTGATCATATGGTTCACTATATGGGTCAACCTTTCGTTTAACAAGATCATTGTAATGACACTTCATTTTGTACCTCCAATTTATATGAATGTGATAGCACTTCATATGGACAGCTTTTTTAGCTAGTGTATTGCCATGATAATCATCCGATATTTTGAACTTGTCCTATAGCAAAATTATGTGAAAACAAAGCATATTAGTAGATACCTATAGTTGCTAGTATGTATATGAAGAAATAAAAGAATGAAGAATTACTAGAACAGCTTGAATGATAGCAGATTGATTAGCTTCGTCAATGTCCCACCATGTTGGTGTGTCTTTAATTGGAGACATCCTCCTAATATGCACACCCAACAAATTTGTTGCCTTGGGAGCATTGATACCATATAAAAATTTCCACTCATCTAGCACTGGAACAGGAAGTTTTTGTCCACCATTTTGAGCAATAAGCTTATCTACTCCCTTCCCTACTGTCTTAGCTCACACGCTCTTAGATGATGGCCTACCTGTTTACGAGAACAATAAAATTTCTTCAATTAGTTGAATCATAGCATGACCAAAACAAACAAAGCATGCGGCAAATAAATTACTTGTACCATTAGACTATGCCAAAGACTCCAAAGTGTTACAAGTATGTGGTGGAGCATCCTGGAAAGGGGACTGTGAAAGAGTCTCAATTGGGCACAACTGTGATGGCAAGGGTGTAGAGGATCTCATAACAGATGATGCAACTTTTTGTCCTGGAGCCATGGATAAGTATGTCAAACTGTTCACAAACAAAGTTAGTGACACTTTGACGCCTTCAAATATAAACTATTAAATTATAAGCATTCAAATAGATAAGAACATTAATTTATAAACATAAATAGAGAATACTAAAATGTCAATTCTTAAGCAATTATATAGTCAACAATCATAAAGAAAAAACTGGACTACTATTTAAAGTAACTAACATATCCATATTTGCTCATATACAAAATCATAAAAGAATCACATTGCCGCTAATAATCACGATCTGTTTCAGAATCACTGTAAATCATTTCTTCTTCTTCTTCTTCCTCATCCACCGATTCTTCTTCCTCGTCACAAATGAAGTCATCATCGTTGTTGACCCCAGCTTGTTCTTGCCCACCAGGCTGTTGAAACGCCTCTACTTGAACAATTTCAACATCTGTGTCTTGTCTATGCAAAGGGGTTGCAATGAGATCTTCTACGACAATTGGTACAACTTCAGTGGTTTCTTCTTGTTGGAACACCTGATTAAGAACGCCCATTTCTTCAACATCATTGGCTTCTAAGTCCTCCGTTTCTTTCACATCCCATATCCCTCGATGATGGAATCTTTGTACAACTTTTCAATTTTCATGTCGATCGGCTGTATCATTAACGTAGAACACTTGTTGGACTTGACTCAGTAATACAAAAGGGTAATCTTTCGGTCAATTCTCTAAGTGTGCATTCTCCTTCCAAAAAAGTGCACAGTCATTTATGCAAGCATGAATGTTTACATATCCTAAACCCAAATCACGTAAGAACTTCTTGGAATCATAAATGGTCCATGGGACAATATCGTCACACTCCGGAAGCATATCTTTAATTACTTTCATCACCATGTTGAATGAGGTATTGCTCCACTTTCCTTGCACCTTAATATGAAGCATCTTAACCACAAACGACAACACAGTAAAGTTTTTGCATCCTATATACAAAGGGCGTTGAGTATTATCAAACAACTTATCAAGATTAGACACATTCTCTGCCACTACATTATTGGTTGCTTCATCAGTGTTATCATCCATGAAAACACCCATGTAAACATCTTCTACCATACTAGGAAATTCATCGTCAAGGTTGTGCTCTACTATTCCATCACCGACTCTTTTACTATGGGGGCAATGATTGCCTCTTGATGCACGATCATCATGCAGGGTAGCAGATTCTCCATGTTGAATCCAAGACACATAAGAAGGAGAGATTCCTTTAAAGATCAAATGAATCTTGACAATCTGAGGGCTTTGTTTTTTGTCATTCATGCAATCGATACACGGACACCAAATATAGTCACCGATGCCTACACTAGCCTTGGCAAATTCAATAAAAGACTTCACCCCTTCTTTATACTTCTTGCTTGTTACTCTATCCTTTATTGTCATCCAACTCTTGTTCATTTTCCCACCTATGAAATCAACATTGTACATGTCAATGCACAACTCACACACTATGGGAGGTCCCTTTCCAAATGCACTAACTAAGTTCAATCAAGATACTTGACAACACATTTGAAACTGAATTCATGCAAAATATGGCCATAATGAAAGCTATAATGCAGTTATGATGAAGGACAAAAAACATAAAGAGTTCCACATCGGAAAGCAATTATAGTGTTGTTGTAACTACTTAAAACCAAAACATAAGAACACATAGTCACTCGAAAAAAGTAGTAGGTCATCCCATTGCACATGGAAGTCTGACGTATAATTAAATATTGCAATGTCTGGGATACATATGTTTTACCCAAAAATACACACTATGTAGTGAGAGTATGGGGACCCGCATATATTGTGAGTGTATATTTATGTGTGCAAAAATATGTACAGTGGTGATAGTAATAAAATTCTTTTATTTTAGTACATCAATGTGGACACACATGGCTAATTTGTTAAATTTGGTTAACTATAAATATATTTGATCAAAAAGACATCACATACCCTAATGAGCAGCTAGGAGGGTCAGAATTGCCTTTGGGTAGGGTGGTTCATATTATTTTGTACTATCCAACACAAGTTACATTTAAATTTGGTGAAAAACGGGAACAAAAGGGGACATTGGATACCAATTGACATCAATAGCTGTGGTGTCTTTCGAAGAAAGGGGAAAGTAACAAACATCCTATATCACTAATAAATGGCAAGGAGTCAAAAACATCATCATGCAAATTACAATAAGGCTCAATCACATATAAAAAAAAAAACTTTCATTGGTAAGATCAAAAGTGATACACTTTCGAATGTCTAAAATATTTGAATACACAAACACTCTCATAATCATTTACATGGTTTTTAGATTAACACTTATGTACACAAATAAAACACAAAAAGTGCACAGAACAATTTTATCTTAGGGGGAGCCACCCTAAAATTAAGAAGTCATTCTCATTCTTTCTTTACATGAAGAACCTGCCATGTATATGTTGCCAAAAATTAGAGAAGAACATGATCCAAAAGCACCTACGGGCTAACTAACTAATCTAACTAAAAAACAAAAATCCATCGGTACGAGAAATTGAAGATATATATGTACTTTTAACTTTTGTGCAAATTGAAATTTGATGTTAATGAGATCCTAATGCAAATAACCAAAAGTAGATACACATACATGTATACATGAAGTGCGCGCGCGTGTGAAAATTAATAAGAGCAGCTTTGGTTTGGTCACAAGTTGCAATATCTTTGCAATTGCAAATGATTTTTGACTGCACAACTAAGCATATGATTGGTTATGATCCTCAAAAGTTATCGAATAAGTCAAGTGACAAGTTTACCAGAATTTTACGAGGTCTTATATCCTTCTATTTGAAGATTCCCAATACTGCTTTCCACAAATGTCTAAAGGTAATTTCTAAAATGCCTAATCATATGTTATTAGAGTTATAAATTTGGTAAATTACATCAATGATCCCTATAGTTTCTCCTTTGTCTCAATTTTACTCTCACTATCGTTTGGCTCAATTTTAACCATGTACTTCCTAATTAGTATCAACTTAATTAGTACATATCTCTCTCTCTCTCTCTCTCTCTCTCTCTCTCTCACACACACACACACACACACACACAAGCATACACAAACACTCTCATAATCTGGGAGAGAGAGAGAGGCGTATTGGAAGATACATCAATAGGATTTTAAAGCAAAATTAGGATTATTACCATGATTGCTTACGACCAACTAAAACAACACAATGTTTTGAAGTTGAAAAATAGGTCGAACACACAAACCAGCTTCCTAAAACTGATCCAACTTCATAAACATTGTGTGTACAGAAAAATTAAAAATACCAATGATACACAAATATATTTGTGTCTATAAATGAAGTACAAATCATGTCCACCGATCCATATCCATATGTATTGTGTCTACAATAAATGAAGTACAAAAAAATTACATAAATCTACTTGTTTTAGTTAACAAATCAAATGTATATACATTTTGTCTACAACAAACGAAAAAAAAAAAAAAGAAGAGCCTAGACATGAACAAGTAAGAGTTAGTTATGGTTGAGTGTGTTGCCCCTTAAAATCTCTTTTTTGGTCACAATAAATGGGTGCTTAATTTCTGAGGAAAAAGAGAAGATGAGTCGTTGCAATTCTTATTCAACAAATAAGGCTATGAAATATGTCAAAAATATACTTATTTGTTAGATAGTCAAACTTTTCCATAGGATTACTTGAACCATTCTATGCTTTGGACATTAGAAAGTATAATATTCAGTGCTCTAAAACTGAAACAAGAAAACCACAGGACATACTCAAAAATCAAAATAGAGATAAAGATAGCTGAATATCTGAGATTGAAACAAACTCGCGAAAATAATCAACGATCTTCACGCTTGTCCTCCAAATCAATTCCAACAGTCGAATAGCTCATCTAAAATCAACTCTCACAATTAGTTCAACTGCCAAGGGTTGGGCTATATCCCCTCTGACTAACCAATACATAAGATTGTGATTCTAATTGAAGAAAATGATGAAGAGAAATCATTGGAGGAATAGCCAAGGCAAAAATTAAATCTATGGAAGAAGATGAAGTTGTAAAAGTGTCGTGAGTCTCGAATACCTGAGATCAAGATAGTCTTGAGCGATTTAATCGAGTATCGGGCTGTTGAATCTTGAGAGGTCACCGCCGTGAGTCTTGAGCGATTCAAGACTTCAGCACTTCAATCCTAAGTGATTCAACACTGTCGTGAGTCTTGAGCAATTCAATCTTGAGCGATTTGGTTCAAGACTTGAGCGATTCGGTCGGGAAACCAATTTTGTTTGAGAAAATAGAGATGATCCACCGCTGTGGAATATTAGAAAGATAATCGGGAAACCAATTTAATTATTTGGAAAAATGGAGATGATCCACTGCTGGCTGTGGAATATTGGAAAACCAATGGAGTATTGATTTGGTCCCTAATGATAAAACTGTCTTTTAGAAAAATTAAAAAAATATTTTTATTTCTAAAATATGAAACTACGTCATTTTATATTTGGTTCCCACGCGCGCACAAATTTTCAATGAAATTTTGAGGCTAATTAGACTACATTCCGTGGCTAACAATTAAGTGGTCTCCAAAAGTAGTGCATTCGAGACCAAAAATTAGTCACCAATAATTTATCTTTTGTTCCCTCCAACAACTTTGGCACCCGTGCCACTTTTTTTGGTGACTAAGAACTAATATAGTCACGAATAACTCACTTTTAGTGAGTAAAATAATTTTGGTCACTGATAATATCACTTTCTGTGACCACAGTTTAATGTAGTCACTGAAAGTGGTCACCAAAAGTGCAATTTCTTGTAGTGTTCCTTCGGAAATACGTCAGCGTACTCGCAAACTACATGCGGTAGTCCCAACTCCATCCAATCTTGTTCTCCTAATGTCAGACTTGCTAACCATCCGATTAGGTTGTCATACCATTGTGATCGAGTCTTCAATTGTGACGAATGCTCCTACCTATCCCCCTTAAATTTGAAATAAGTTACATCCAAGGAGTAGGCCATCACTGTCTTTTGGTGATAATCGATAGTAGCGCGGTGAGTGAACAACCTGTCCATGCCTAGGATGACATCAAAGTCAGCCATGGCTATGACTCAAAGGTCACATGTCAAGAGCAATCTTGAGTCCTCTATCTCACAGTTCTTACAAACTAAGCCCACAAAAACTAGTCCTCCTAAAGGTGAGGTGATGCACATAGGAGTTCCTAGTTGTTTAGGTACAAGCTCTAAAGTACTAACACATGCAGTTGATATGAACGAATGCGAAGCACCCGTATCAAATAAAGCTGTAATGCACAAGTTAAACAGTACTAGTGTATCTTGTATGACCGAAGGATCATACACTTCCTCTTCTGTAGCTTCTACTTCTCATTCTCCTTAAAGGGCAAAGATCCTCCCTCCATTGCTCGGCCTGGACCCAGATGGTCCTCTATTCAGCCCACCTTGATTGGGCTGCCTAGGTTTCTGTTGATTCTCGAAGTTGTTCCGTGGTTGCCACTGTTGCTGTTGTGATCCTCCAATTAGAGCGGTCCCCATCTTTTGTTGGTTAGCTCCATAGCATTGGATGGGCATTGGATTTTGATGTGGCCCTCTCTCTTGCATCCAAAATAGGTGATGGGATTGGATCCGACTTGCTAGTAGGGTGTGGAGTATGGAATACTCCTCTGCTAAACTTGCTATGGCGGAGGTCGATTGTAATTGCTAACATTGTTGCGATTGATAGTGTTGTTGTTGCGGTAGAAATTCTCGGTATTGTTGCTGAGGTTGTTGCATTAGGGTCTTTGAATGGGGTTCTTTCTTGGGTTTCGCACTGGTCCTCCTGACTGTTTTTGGTTGTGATTGTCAAAAATCCTCCTTGAATCTGAGGCTTCTTGCTCTACCAGTGGAGCACACTCTACGACTTTGGTATAGGTTTGTTCTCTTTGAGTTACCACACCCTTCGGATGTAAGGGCTGAGTCCCCATTCACATTTTCTTGCTTTGGTGGCGTCAATGCTACACGCTCAGGGATATGTAGAGAAAGTTTTTCAAAGAGGGTGGTGTGCTGAGTAGCTGTACGGGTGCCATGTCTAAGGTTTAGAAACTCCAGAACCAAAGTTTGCTTCACAAGGGTGGGAAAGTACTTAGCCAAGAACAAGGTCATGGAAGTCTCTTAATCCATTGTCTCATCATCGTGTGTTGTCTTCACTGAGTCCCACCAGTAGTTTACCTTTCCTTGAAGTTGATATGTTGCCAAGGTCACCCGTTCTCCATTATCGGGGACTTGCATAACGTATAGAAGCTTCAGAGTCTGTTTAAGCCAAGACTCGGCGGCTCCTAAATTGAATCGCCAATGAAAATCGGGGTTGTCTCTTATAGAACTCGTTAAGTAAAATATTACGGTTGGGTTGTCCGTAGTAATGAGGAGGTAGTTGTGGTTGATGCAGTTGCTGAAGTGGCAGAGTTGTACGATTAATGGAGGTAGGGGTGGAGGTGGTAGTTGACAATGTTAGTTATGTTGATTGTGTCCAGCTGTGTCGCTTGTATTCGCTCCGCTACACATTTCTACCATATTTTTACAATTAAACAATCATATAGCCTAATAAGAAACAAGTAGAGAACACAGTTTATAAAAGAGAACATTGCATTAAAACCAAAATCATCGTACATAGCTTAGCCGAATTATACATACTACAAAGTGTATGCAATGATTATCTATGTTTTGGGGTGTTTACAAAGTTTTTTTTTTTGTTGAGCGCACAATATAACACTCTCTACACTCTGCCAATCTATCACTGAAAAAGGTGGGGATAGTCCCAGTGGAGGTGGTGTTCACGTTCTCGCAGGTTGTCTTGATATAGCCGAAGCATCACTAGTAAGTCTTGTAGCTACAAGAGTTACACTCCCAAGGGTTCTGTAGTTGCCAATCTTCTATCATGCAGGCTCGTTCTATGTAGATGAACTGATTAGTGAAGTCCACCTCTCTCTTGGTGTCCACAATCCTGCTTTCATCCATCGGCCCTACTATTTGCACCCTGAGCATGGCGCGACGTTCCCCACTTTCTCCATGAATCCGGCGAGTAGTTTCAGTAGGTAGTTGCCATGCAGATCTTGGTCTAGGAGCATCACTGGTCCCATAAAGTACAGCTTGGATCATACTTTCCAAAAGCATCTCTTCGATGGTGAAATCTACATGTACACCATGGTGCTTGCCTCAATGTTAGGGGTTAAACCTCATTGTCTCTAGCGTTCTACTTCCATTGGTAGCATTTCTGGCTCAAGTGTTGGCGGTTGTTCCACGTTGCTCTCATGGTTGGCATTTTTGGCTTCTTCGTATTCTCTGATTGCTTCGAGGTAAGCGTCTATGCCCATCTCTTCCTCGTCACTATGAATAGGTTCATAATGGGGCCACTGTGTTGTTGCCTCCCAGTCTGCTAATGGCTCCGCGGCCACTAGTGCTCCATATCTTGGTTCGTCTTTAGGAAAATTCATCTTCGGTGCCTCAAAGGGAAGAATGTAGTTGTCATCTCCAGGAAATGGGGACTCCTCAGGATCCTCATCCTTGTTACTGCTATCATCATTGCTGCTGTTGTCGCTATCGTCCAAATACGATACCAACTATGGCTTGTCCACTGGTAGCTTGTCCATGAGTTCACTTTCTGAAATGTCGTTGTCTGAGTACTGCAGTCCGCTTCTGTAGTTCGTCTGTAAAGTAATTGTAAATTAGACTTATGTACCTCGTATAGTTAAAGAAAGGACGCATATTGAAATCTAACTACTCAAAATAAGAACGCTCGAAAGTGTGATCTACCCAAGTTTACCCAAGGTCAAGAGGTGGTGAAACTAAAGCTCTTATACCAAATTGTAACACCTTGAATTTCGGATATGTTAATTTAAAAGAGTAAGTAATCAAAATATCGTTGTTTCATTTAAATAAGAGCTGAGTACGTGAGATAATGAAAATACATTTCAAAAGGACGGTTTAACATTAAAAAGACTTTAAACTAATTAAATTCAGAGCAGTCTAGACTAATCTAAGAAAACCATGACTCTACCGTAACTTCCTTGGGGTAAGCATCATTGTGTGATGTTTAATCTGGTCCAGCTCCATCATCGTCGGTATCTGACATGAAACATTAGGGGCAGAAAAAAATTACACTATAAGTTTTTGGCACTCAATAAGTTACGCTACCCTTAAGATGATATGCAATGTGTAAATGTACACAAGTAATCAAGGTTTAATGACATCATGCAATAAATAAGTGTAAAAACAATAAGTACAAGATTTAAACAAAATAATGTAATTGAAATAATAACTATCACAGTGTATATTAATTCCAAACGTTCCATGAGTCATCGACTCGAATCAATATATTCTATGTATGAACATGTCTTA
The DNA here is from genome assembly GCA_014822125.1 of Arbutus unedo. NCBI lineage: Eukaryota > Viridiplantae > Streptophyta > Magnoliopsida > Ericales > Ericaceae > Arbutus > Arbutus unedo. The sequence goes on along the minus strand of JABCMJ010009565.1, from coordinate 21,411 downwards.
TAATTTCATCAATTGTTTCAATAATGACCTCGTCATTATAATTCAAATCAACATTTCTAAATCAATAATCTCGTCATATATTCAAATCAGCATTCTAAATCAATAATCTTAAAGTATGGTGCTCCCGAACGATAACGATCCTGACCACTCAACTAATCGTGCTTGCCAAACCACCATGCTCCCCAATCGTCATGTTCCCAATCAATATGTTATTCCTAGCATTATATCATGTCGTTACCGTGTCAGAGTAATATGAGTTTAAAATTTATACTAGAAGACCATTAGACTAAAAAGGGCACAATAAGAGTAGATATAACTTCAGTTCAAGCGTAACTTGACTAAATGCATAGTACGGTTAAATTACAGCACTAGGGTAAGACACAGGGAATATATCCACAACAACTAATCATATCATTATCAGTATATTTATGTTCGGGTATCCATAGAACACCCTGAGTATCAATAATTAAACCATGTCAGAGTCCATTCCTCATTCTAAATCATGAATCATATAATTGTAGGCTGAAATTGAAATAATTAAAAGCGTGATGATAATAATAATAAACGTATAACATACATAGTTATCATAGTTACGATTATTTAACGTTCCTACAAAGTTTAGTATTAATCAACCTAGATCTTATTATGTAAGTATACACACATAAAAAAATATAATTTAATTTAAGATGAGTTATAAATTTAAATAAAATTTATCTAGATTTTATAATTTTAATACTAAGATAATATCATTACTAAAAAATTTTAAGGTGCATTTATAAATTTAATAAAGTTTGATATGAGGTTAAATTCATAATTAAAAAGTAAGTTTAAAAGGACAACATCGTGGTAAAAAAATATATTAAGTGGGTAAAAAAAATAGTGATTCGAATAAGTGAAATGGTTTAGTTATAATTTAGGGAAAAAAATATAAGATATAATTTATATTTATTCAATTAGAGTAGGGCATTCTTGTAATTAAAACATATCAAGGGTAAATACAAAATTTTACATAAACAGGGACAAAATTGTTATTTTATAAAAATAGTTGGATAGTAGTTAATATACACTACAAGAAATCGTAGCATTCCCGGCGTTTTAAAAACCCCGGGAATAGTCTCAAAAACACCGGCAAAGACATTCCCGGCGTTTTTTCCGGCGTTTGTTAAAAACGTCGGCGTAAATGGTGACGGGAAAAAGTCGCGGCGTTTATGTACGTCGGAAATAATATCGACGTATTCCCGGTGTTTCGCAAAACGCCGGTAAAAGTTCTCCGGTGAACTTAAAATTCCAGCTCCAGCAAGACATTCCCGACGTTTTGCAAAACGCCGGGAGTGTTTGTGGGATTTTTTAAAATGCTGGGAAAAAATGGTATAAACGTCATTGATATCATCTGACGTTTATGGAAAAAGTGCCGCTAAAAGTCTTTTTTCCCCTAAAAATTAATTTTATTTTATCATTTTCTCATTTTTAAGCCGCTAGTGCTCTTATCTAAAGGCTGCATAAACATACAACACAAGTTTGAAATCAACAAATCTAATAAATAAGTACTTTCCAACTGCTCTAGAGTACCAACACAAGGAACTTAAGAAAACCCCAATAAGCCAACAAAAGAATTCAGTACCTAATTTAATTTTATAGTTGAACTGAGCCAACACCTAAACCTCGTTCCGGCAAATTATGAGAATGTCATATGTACATACTTTTGAGCTCTATTCCAATTTACAAACGTAAAGCACTTCATACTTCCCAACTCAAATAAAATGTTAGGGAACGAAAAAAAAGGGAACGAGAATCAAGACCAGAGCTTAGTTCTGATACACTTCCTGAGGAAGAATCCAAGCATTACCGAGCACCTTAATTTGGACAGTCACCTCTACATTACTCCAAGACACCAGCTTGGCTCTAACTTGCTCCACTATCTGCTACATTAGAAGATCAGCTCCCTCTCTTCTTAAACATTCTTGAAATTCTTTCCCACCAAACTCAGTATATGGTGGCAGCCAGAGAAATTTTGTAGCAGCTACCCCTGAAGCTCTTACCCTTTATGCATTTTACAGCCCAAATTCTCATGCATCCTAGACACTGATAGCAGGTCATTAAATCAACCGAAGCTATTAAGTCTAGTCTTCACTAAAGTTTCCCCTATCCTTCGGCAAAGATATGAGTTTTTGCCAAATTTAATCCTTCAAACGCAAGCAACTAGGTAGCTACCTGCGAGACTAGTTTCAAAATTAAAAAAAGAACAGCATAGAGAAACACATGTATATACAGCAATCAGAGCATAGGAACTTTGAAAGGTGGGTGGCTCCAAGAAGGTTGGAGTTCAAAAGTTATCATAATAAGACAATTAGATAAGACTTGTGTGGAATTCAAATCGAAAAAGGAGATAAAATCTGCAGATACATGAGTGTTTCAATGAGAGTACGACTTCGAACTAACCCCTTTTTAACTGGTTATAGTCTTCTTTTCTTGAGTTTATTTATCTTTGACATGTACGAGTACTAGCTTCAATTTGTAGAATAATGAACTCACTGAAGTAATATAGTGAAGCAGAATTTATGCACTTCTGCACATTCAAAATTAGGATGGCTATCATTAAAAACAGCTCATTGAATGGTTAAAGATGAGAGTCCTAAGTCCCATAAAAAATAGAATCACCAGAAAGATCACTTACTGTGACTAACCAAGGATGGTGGCTCAAACTATATGTCTATACAAGATAATTTGGTACCTGCTCTCCTTCCTGTAAGGCTGCAAGCTAATGAAAGAACATAAGACCTAGTTAGTAGCCAAAGAGCAAGGTTTTCTATATTCGAGAAATTTATCGCATCCTATCTTGGTTCAATTCTGAAATAAAATTAACGAAAACAATGATGTTTATATATATTAGACATGATAAAACTCAGGAACTGATAAACATTTGCAATAGTGATTCTACAACATAAGGTAAAAGAAACCAAAACTGTCAAAGTTTGTTCAAGGTTACAGTTGACATAGTTCTAGAAATCAAAATAGGAAACAAACAATGGTTGTCACGTTTCAACTCCCTATGCATTCCTATAGGATCACTACAATACTTTAATTAACATCATGTCATTTTTTAGATTTTTTTTTCTCCCCTTCTATGTTTTTACCCATTAGGATCAGTATCATCAAAATTATAGAGAACATAAGGAAGCAAGAGGATAAAGGGAATACCTAGTGAAGGCTATTTGTGCTAACCAATTCACTGGTTGGTTGGTTTCTCACCAAATCCAAGAAGTTAAGTGTGAAAAGGATGGGTCCATATCTCTCTACCAAATCCAAAATAGGCTTCACTAACATATTGGCATCCAAAACCTCTACCATTATTATATTAGCAGATAACTTATCCCAGCAGTAGTTACACTAACTTATTCGGGACAATAGTTAATTAAAAGTTAAAAGCATTTCATCAAAAACCATACGATCAGACATAGAAACACAAATTTCTAACATTATATCAGCTCAATAATCAGTCAGTCTACCATTATACCACAACCAAAGATCATGAATACACACAGAAAAAAACAAAAGACCAAGATTGAAATCTGTCAAAAAAAAAACAATCGAAGATCGTGAATTCGAACATTTCTATTAGCAACTAGACTACATATGGTATACATATACACAAACAAAATATTGAATGCGTACATAACATAGCTGAAGAGCGTGAAAAAGTGTATACCGACATTGAATTTTAAATCCATCCGATTACAATTTCAGAATGGAGGAGGCGCGGTTGTGAGATGGCAGGACCCACCGATCTCCTACTTCGTTTACCACCTAGATCGTTCGTTGTCGCTCGCAAACTCTGATGGATGTTGAAGAACTGGTCGATTCGAGGACTCATTGAAGTAAGATCGCGCACAGGCAAGCCATTGGCACACCTCTCTGTTCTCTCTATATTTCGAAGCCCTAAATCAAAGAAACAGACATATCAACAGGTAGAATGGCAAGAGTGACAGAGACTGGATCAGACGGCGGGCACACGAGAGAGAGAGAGAGAGAGAGAGAGAGAGAGAGAGGAGAGTACGTGAGAGGACGAGATCAGACGGAATTAAGGTTTTTTAGTTTAAGCGCCGACTGAAAAAATAAAAGGGGGGAAATTTTTGTGGGTTTGCTGCCTTTTTGTTTCCCTTTCATTATTCTTGGCATTTTCAAAAAACGCAGGGAATTAAACGCGGGTAATGTGTCTTTTTGCTGTAGTGATAACAATTAATAAAACTAAAATTTAAAGTTTGGATTCAATCTGTAATTATAAAAATTTAATTAAGCTAATCAAATACTCAAAGGGAGTAAGTGTAATTTTTGTTGTTAAAATTTAAAAAAAAAAAAAAAACCGCAACTCATCTTCTCCATTGGGATTCTTTTGGCAAGATTGCCGGCACACGTTTGGCACCGTTTTTCTTCCGATAGGACCTCGTAACACCACAAAACATTAAAATCAGAAACTCTAGGATATGAATCTTACATTGTTTTGAAGTTTCGAGGTGGTTATGTCGGGTTTGAAATGTCGATTTGATTCGTTAGATTTTCTTCGGTTTGCTTCTCCTTCTTCCTCCTTCTTTCTTGTTCTTGCTCTGGATTTACAGCAGTTGTGGTGTGTGTAAACTGATGGGGAGAATAGTCCTATTTATAGGGAAAGGAGGATGAGGAGTGAAGGATGGAAATGGTTCAAAGGAATCCAACGGTGGGGGGTTGTGTAGCCATGAATGATGGCCGATTTGCAGGGATAGAGGAGGGGTTGCCGCAGGGCAACGGTGATGAGCTGGTGGTGATGAGAGGCGGGTGATGGGAAGGAGAAGCCAAGAGGAATGAGAGAGAGATAACCTATATACATGTATTTATATGTGTTGTATGTTTGTGTGTATAACATATATAAACATATAACATAAGTTAAAAAGTTTTCTATATAATATCTTAATATAATAAAATAATACATATAACATATAAATACTTTATAAAACAAGTATACTTATATATTTATGCACGCGCACATAACTAAGATTATATAAGCGAAGTAATTAATAAAATCGTTCAAACTATTTATATTACGATAAAATTTTCAAATCATTACAAATTCATTCGAATCTAAATTGCAGCACAACTAATTATTTCAGAACCTGATACATATCATACGTCTTCGTCTTTGAATGTGAGCACATTCTCACATTTCTAAAACATGGGGCTTATATAAAAGCCATAATAGGAAGTTGGAAACCCAGATCAAAGAGAGTGCACAATGATCATGGGATGATGACCAAAGTGTCCTTTTGCAACTTAATTATTTTCCCTACTAATCAGGACATGGCTCGATCGACATCTTTTTAATAGCTCTTTTTATTTTTATATATCTATATATGCATGTAGCTCCTATATGTATTTGCCACGCGTACTTCATCCTCCCTCCTCTTTTTCCTTCTCCTATAAAATACCATGTGGTTGGGAAAGAGAAGATGAATTTATCTGCTGTGTACTGCTCAGATCAAACATTGAGCTTTGCTAGCTTTGACAATAATCGGCTTCCTATTTTTTTGGTATAATAGAAACAGAATTGGACCCTTGTTTGCCACCCCCAATTTCTAAAATCCTATTTTTTTTTTAATTTTTAATTTTATTTATCATATTACGAGTAATTATTTAGAGGTATTGGGATATTCCATTTGGTGTTTCAACACTTTTAATTATTATACATTCGTATGACTGGTCTTACATTTAGTATTGGGTATTACATAAATAAATACATGGTGATGGGAGAGTATTGGAGCACCACGTGACGGTGTCCCATGATCATGTAACAAATTTTTTATTATTGCGGTGCTCGTCAAGAGAAAGAGTGTGATGTAGGGACTTCTTTTTTATTACTGAGTATTGACTATATGATTACTAATTATTATTTTTAATTATTGAGCGTAGATTTTTTAATATTAATTAGGTGTTTGTGCTATATTTTTTTTCCTTATTCATATGATATGTATATTTTGATTTAATTTTTAGATAAGATAAATTTTATAACGTGTGAATTTTTTTTGATGTTGTAGACAATTAACTTATAACATATACGTATTTAAATTTTGCCATCCCAAAATTTCAATCCTATCTCTGCCTCTAAATAGAAGGGGAAGAGGGATAATGGGGAAGAGAAAGGAGGTAAGGAGGAGAAGAAAGAGAAAAACAAAATGAGTTATTTTGGAAATTTGGTTAGGTTATTTGACGGTGTTAAAGGGAATTTCATGATAAGGGGTGTTAGTGTGAGTTCAGAGAGTAAAAGGGTATTAGTGTGATTTTAGTGAAATTAAGAGGGTGTCAGTGAAATCTGCCCTAGAATTCCCAATGTAATTTATTCAACATGTTTATTTTGTTTGTACCCCTAAATTTCTATGTCGATCAGACTCAGGACCAGCCTTAAGTTGAACAGGTACCGCTTTCTCTCACTCACGCTCTCTCTCTAGTCGTCTACGTCTCTCTGTTTGTTGTTGTGTTGTTTTTTCTCTGAGTAATTGAGATGTTCAAACACAGACCAGGAGTGATTCGATTGAGTATTCAACTCAATGTGTAGGAGTTGTATACACTTAGGGCCCCTTCTTTTTATCATTGGTTTTAGGGCCTGAAGTGGTGGCTATCTAGGCGTCTGCCCAGGGCCGGCCCTGGTCGCTATTTCTGGAAGTAAGTTGCCGAAGACTGCTCCATCGACTTTGCATGTCCACTCTATCGTGTTAGTTATTTTTCCTTGTTTCAAAGGTAGTGAAAATGTCAACTGCTCTACTTCTGTGCGGTAGCTTCTAAATTATGTTGGGCGGTGGATCATAACAGACCTTTCAAACCTTTTTTATTTTTTATTTTTTTGGAGAGGGTTTATGGCGAGGATAAAAAACAGCGCAATGCTTTTAACACATTACGGTAGTACATGACATGTGACACAACTGATGCGATTTAATAATTTAAACACATAATCCAAATTCATGGACCCATTTTTACACCTTGTACTTAAAACATGAGTCGTGTAGCATGCCGTATAGGCATGATGTACAATTAGAGATACAATGTGATGTGTTAGTAGACTTATTTATATACAAAAAGGCTACCAGTGCACACGGTTTTCGTTACTGCAGGATCTGGAACAGAGTTTGTGTCTGTTTGTCCATCCCATGCTTTGTGTGTGGGATTTGTAGTCCAACCTATAATTATTACTATTCCAACATCTATGTAATCCCTCCTTTCATTCTTGCATTAAGAAACCCGGAAATACCCTTCCCACCGGAGATATGCACGTACAAATTTCATATGTTGTTGTAGGAACCACTTGAGTCCGACCTGGCATTTTCTTCTCCTTGTTTTTCTGATTCTTGTTTATTCCATTTTCTGATCCTTTTCTCTGCCTACAGATTAGCATTGTAGAGATGACCTCTTGCTTAATGCGACCGCTCCCCATTAGAAAAAAGAGAAGGAAGTAATGCAAGTCTAATAAGGAAATTTGTTCAAAGTTTCAGTTTCCTTTTTGTCATAGTGTATTTTATTCTTCACCTTTAGGGGTTGTATTTCTCTTCACTTGTCTAACCGGTTGTGGAACTCTGAACATCTACGTTGCCTATCACAATGGCTTGACCTTACAAAATGCATTTTGTTTCAGTGACTGAGATGCTTTGATGCAACGGGGGAATTCGTAGGGCCTTTTGGCATGAGTAAGATAGCTTGGAGAAAGAATGTTCTTCCTACCCTACCTTCTATAGCATTGTCCAATTCGGATCCGGCAGTCAAAATTTTTGATTATTTTTTTTTTCCTTTTTCGGTTGAATAACGGGGTCGAACCCTTCGTTTACAAGCCCTAGAGTGATATTTTGAGTTTTTCAGGAGTTCTTGATTGTATTTCTTACCTGGGTGCTCGAACCCTAGATTTCGGCTTGTCATGATACTTGAGAAGTATATAACTTCTCCAAAGAATACAAAAGCAAAGTGTTGATGATGAATGGTGATTGACCCGGCGATTGGTAAGTGATTCAATATTGAGCTGTGAAGGCTCTGTTTGGGGTGTTTGGAGAGGTTATTCAACTATTTCCTGTGTTTCCCATGTTTTGAATTCTGTGGGTATTGTTGAGCAGTGTGTCAGTGTCTGTGTTTTATTACGTGGTAATTGTTGAGGTAGTCTTTCGCCTCTTTGAACTGTGTAAAATGTTCTTTGCGTGGTTATTTCCCGTTTGTTTGCATGCTTAAATTAGAACGGTTTAGCTATTAGATCTGCAATCAGCAATCTCTTGTGTAAGACAATTGTTTTATTGGTTGGGCCTAAAATTTGTGCTTTGACAGTATATCTTGATAATCCACTAAATTATGTCTTTAATGTATTTTTGAAATGACGAGCACATCCTAGGGATTCAGTGATCTACGATTCGATATGATTCATGTTTCACCTTTTCGATTGTCAAGGTCCGGGATATGCCCCTTTGCACTTGTTCCTTGGTTTTTGCTTCATTAAAAAGTGTAGAGGATGTAAAAAAGGGTCGTCATGTTCCTGTAGAGTATTGCTGCCCTATTTAAATACTTGATGCATTTATTTCAATGATCTAATTCACTAGTTACGAGATGTGCATTATGGGATTCCTATTTTTGCTTTTTGATTTCTGCTGTCTGCATCATGTTAGATTTGTCTACCTATTTCAGAAACCATGGTTAGGTACTTAGGCCATTGCCTACAATGAATGATTTTCTTCTTGTTGCTCGATCAACATTCTTCTTTGCTGTAGTTATTGCAATTGTTTGCTACAGTTCCTATGATGTTTTTTCTTCCTTTCATCCTTTAGTTTCTATTTGTTACATTGTTTTTCTCTTATTCTTTCGTCATGTTAAAGATGCTGATATTGTGTTTGCTCTTTGTTGATGTTTGGATGTGCACTAAGGCTGGTCACTTAAAGTTTATGGGATGTTATAACCAACAAAGTTAGGATGTATTCTAAGCAATCTGGCAGTGGTGATGGACCTGTTTCTAGGCCAGTACGGACAAGTGATAGGCTCAGGAGAAGGCCAAAGGTATATGGTCGCCCATACTTGTATTATGGTCCAAACATTTTGCGCCCTAAGAGAAGCAAGACTAAGACGAGAACAGCAGCTTCTCAGATTGCCAAGATGTTGCGCCCTGGTAATCAGTCGATGCGGACCCCAAAAAATAATGTAAGTGCTTATACTAAGCAGTATTTTTTTGCTCCTCTGTTACTTGTAATGTTTGGAGAACTCCTCTGTAACCTGTAATGTTTAGAGAAGTGGATGATAAAGAAAGTCCTTCTGTGATGGATTTGGAAGTCTTCAATTATCCAAGTGGAGTTTTACTGCTTATTTGCATTCTTGCTACTCTGAAGTAGTAAATCCCATTTACTGTGTGGGGAGTTGGACACCAAAATGATACTTATATAACAAGTTGGTTGGCTTGATGTCCCCGCATGTATGGAATGAAGGGTTATTTTGTTGCAGTTGTGGGCTTACTTGGCAGCTCTGGAACGAGGACATTTTGGTGCTTTTTTGGTGGCATTTGTATTACATTGTTGTGTACACAAAAATTTCCATGTGCTTGGATGTTTCGTCCTCAAACTGTTAGTTGAAATTCTCTGCTGTGAGAACTTAACCTTTTTGAGTTAAAACAATTTGTTGTCATGATTTTTTGTTCCTTTTTTGTTTGGCAGTCAGTTGCAACCAACCTTCGGCGTTCTACAAGAAAGAGGAGGATTTCTGTAAATCTGGAAGACTATACAGATAGTTCTGGAACAGATGACAATGATCTAATGGTAATGCTCCATTGTCTCCTAAGTGTGCATCATTTGTAGATGCCAGTTTTTAGCTTTCTGTGATGTGTTTCAGAGCTTCTTTTTCAGTCCATCCAAAATGTTTCGTAACTTTGGGACTCTTAAGTTTTGTTTGATCGTGTTCCAGAGACCTACATATCGAACTTCCAGGAACCCAATCAATAGTAGAGCAACTCAAGATGATTTCCCATTTCGTAAGCGGAAAAAAGCCCTTGAAACTAGGTCATTGCCTCGGAGGGAAGGTTTGCGGCCTCGTCGTTCGAAAGCACTTGCAAGAGACAAATTAACCATAGAAATTGACGATGAAAAAGACACTTCTGAGGAGAAGGTTGCTGAAGATGAAACTGAAAATGGGCATGATGTTGAGGATGATGATGATGATGATGCAGCTGATAGGGAGGATCAAGATGAGGGAGATGGAGAGGATGAGGGAGAGGGAGAAGATGAGGGAGAAGAAGATGGTGATGATGAAGAGGGTGAGGAACAGGAAGGTAGGAGGCGCTACGATCTTCGTAATCGTACGGATGTTCGTAGGTTTTCTTATGAGGAGGGGAAGCAAAGACCTAGATCTCCACGGAGAGTACTACAGCAAGGAATGGGGACGACCAAGGTTGGAAGGGAGGTGAGGCGGGGTGGATCTCGAGTTCATAAGCGTCATCGCTTGACTAGAGCAGAAGATTCCGATGACTCGCTACTTGTGGATGAGCTGGACCAAGGACCCCCTATACCGTGGGGGAGAGGAGGGAGCAGATCTGGACCACCTTGGCTTTTTGGGGGATTAGATATTCAAGGGACAACTTCATGGGGTCTGAATGCCGCTGCATCTGGTTGGGGCCATCAGAGTGATTCTTTGGTTAATTTGACTGCTGGGGTCCAAACCGCAGGGCCAAGTTCCAAGGGAGGCGCTGATATTCAACCTTTACAGGTTGATGAGAGTGTGAGTTTTAATGAGATAGGTGGGCTTTCTGAATATATTGATGCCTTAAAAGAAATGGTTTTCTTTCCTTTACTGTACCCGGATTTTTTTGCCAGTTACCATATTACCCCTCCAAGGGGGGTTTTGTTATGTGGTCCCCCTGGTACTGGGAAAACACTAATTGCTAGAGCATTAGCTTGTGCTGCTTCTAAGGCCGGGCAGAAAGTCAGCTTTTACATGCGAAAGGGTGCCGATGTGCTTAGCAAATGGGTTGGTGAGGCTGAAAGACAACTGAAACTGCTATTTGAAGAAGCGCAAAGGAATCAACCATCAATTATCTTCTTTGATGAAATTGATGGACTCGCTCCCGTGAGGTCTAGCAAACAAGAGCAAATTCACAACTCCATCGTTTCAACTCTGCTTGCCTTGATGGACGGTCTTGATTCACGTGGTCAGGTTGTTTTGATTGGGGCAACCAACAGGGTTGACGCCATTGATGGAGCCTTACGGCGCCCTGGTAGGTTTGATCGCGAATTCAATTTTCCTTTGCCTGGTTGTGAGGCACGTGCTGAAATATTGGACATTCATACAAGGAAGTGGAAGCAGCCTCCTGCAAAGGAGCTGAAGTTGGAGCTTGCAGCTAGTTGCGTGGGATATTGTGGTGCTGATTTAAAGGCTCTATGCACTGAAGCTGCTATTCGTGCATTTCGCGAAAAATATCCTCAAGTTTACACTAGTGACGACAAATTTCTCATTGATGTTGATTCTGTGAAGGTGGAAAAATATCATTTTGTTGAAGCCATGTCTACAATCACTCCTGCTGCTCATAGAGGCTCAATTGTGCATTCTAGGCCATTGTCATCAGTTGTTGCACCATGTTTACAGAGACATCTCAAGAAAGCCATGGCGATCATATCAGACATATTCCCTGCTCTGGAGGTTTCATCAGAATTGACAAAGCTTTCTATGCTCTCTTATGGTTCTTCTGTTCCCCTTGTGTATAGACCTCGACTTTTGCTATGTGGCTGTGAAGGTGGTGGCCTGGTAATTATTTCAGAACCTTGTTTTCATAGAAGCTGGTGATAAAATAGAATGACAAATAAAGAATACTAAGTGGTTTAGTTTTACAGGATCATCTGGGGCCAGCAATTTTACATGAACTTGAGAAATTTCCTGTTCACTCTCTCGGACTTCCATCTCTTCTTTCGGATCCTAGTGCAAAGACACCTGAGGAGGCATTAGTTCATATATTTGGTGAAGCAAGGAGAACCACACCATCAATACTCTATTTACCTCAATTCAGCCTTTGGTGGGAAAATGTGAGTGAATTTTTAGATTGGTGCTTTTGTTTTGTTGTCCGGCTAATTAGAAAGTATCATCTGCTTTGCTTTTGTTTCATCTATCCCTTTGTCTGTCCTACTAATCCATTTAAGTAGACACAGTGAACTATTGTTCTTGTCCTATCTGATCAAGATAAGTTTTTACTTTCAGGCACATGAGCAGCTTAAGGCTGTTCTGATGACTCTGTTGGAAGAACTGCCATCCGACTTCCCCATATTATTACTGGGGACATCCTCTGTTCCGCTTGCTGAATTAGTACTTGAGGAGCCTTTTTCAATATTTCCGTCTCGTAATGTGTATGTTCACCCTTTGAATATGCCATCTTTTAATTGCTTATAACTGTTGTATTGAATCTGATCTTTGTGACAAATTGAATTTCATATGGGTATGCTTGCCTTGGCTGTTTTTCTACATGATTCTTGCTTCCATATCTTCCATTTTTTCAGCCCTTTACATTTTACTTTTGTTTCTGCTGGTTGTCTTGATTCTTTCGTTTGCAAATATGTAATATACCTATCAGCATGAGAGAGACGGTCGCAGTATTCCCAATATTTATCGATATGTTTGAAATTGTCACGACCCAAACCCAGGAGTTTTGGGAATCTGTGCTCAGCCAGTAAGTCAGACTTACCGCAGCCTTCTCTTAAAACCTCTAACAGATAAATGAATGTACTGCAGATGTGTTTACACAAATATCCACTAGAGCTGCTATTATTCAATCGGAAAGGTAGATAGTACTAATCAAAGTTATTATGTTCCCCGGGGTTAGCTATGCCCCTAACTCAAAGCAAAATATATGATTTGATAATAAGTTTGGAAACATGATCATGACTTCATGCAAACAGAAATGTTGAAAAATATGATAACTGGATTAATGCCAACTGTAAATTCCTGCGCCTTACTTGAGGTTGCCTGAAAAGGTAAACCAATTCAATTGAGAATTTTGAATATAAAAGTTACACATTTTACCATGGAGAATTAAAAGTTCAAACAATGCCTTTCAAATCTAATTTCGCAAGAGAATTGGGCCGTTTGCACTATTGCTGGGAGAAAGGAGTACTACCACTCAACTCACTCTCTTACTCTCTGATTTCTGCTTCCATCACACTCACAGCTCTGTCTCACCCTCTGAAGAGCATCAAATGCTCTTCTTGCTTGATCTTGACCAGATTTTGGCATGGGCTTGAGGGTCAACAATGGCCGCCATGGTTGATCTCTCCAGCAGCCTCTTCCCCCTTTCACACATTTGGGGGGTGGGGAGGTGGGTGTTGGAATCCAATAACTTTGTCAGGTTGTGTTTAAAGTTCCCTATGACAAAAATCCACTTGTTCCTTTTGACCCACCTATCTTGAAGTCGCAACAAGTTTCATCAGTGACTAGCAAGGTTGAACATAATGAAGTGTGGAAGCTTGTTATCCTTTTGTGACCTCAAGGACAAGGTAGTGTGAATTGGAAGGGACTTGGCAAGGAGAAATCTGTAATACTCCAATCTATTTCGTCATTACAATTAGTTAATGTATCTTTTGGGCATATAATGCAGCTTAGTTGTATGGTGGTAATCTTTTTTTCTTTTTGGTATCTAAAGGGTAGTATAGCATAGGTGATTTGACATTCACATCCGTACTCATACTATCAATAGACTGATTAATAACTGAGAATGCATATTGCAGCCTATTGCTACACGTTGCTACACTTCCTGCTTTCATGTAATGTAAGTTGGTTGTGCTCATCCTTCTGAAAAGTGCATTGGGCTTCTAGCTTTTATCTGCACTGGCCGCCTGCAAACTTGGAATCTTTGTATGTACTAGCTTAAAATAGAAGCAGACAACAACGATAAAACTTTTAAGACGAAGCGAATAATTTATTTTACTTACCCAAAAAATTAATTAATTAATGAAATAAGTAGTGATTGTTTTGTCTGAAATTGAACTACTCTTTAACACTTCCACTATGCAGTCGAGTAAACCATGACTTGGAATCTCCAATAGAATACTGTTATTGAAGTACCTAGTACCTTGTAACTAGTAATGGAAGACGAACCTAAAATTCGTTTTGCTGTTTACATCTCGTGTTATTTAAGTCCTCTTGCTTGAACTTGCAGTTCTTGCCCCAGTTTTCTCATGCCTAACATACTGCATCTGGTTTGTTGAAGACCTTACTCAGGTTCTAATGCTAAGGAATTTATAGACCCTGTTCACCTTTTCTTGACAGTTATCAATTAGACAAGCCATCAGCTGAAGATAGGTCTATGTTTTTTGATCGTCTGATTGAAGTTGCTTTATCGATACAATCAGAGGAGATGAGAAGAAAGTCGGAGAAACTGGATTCACATGTTGAACTTCCAAAAGCTCCAAAAGTGGATATTCGGCCAAAGGCTTCTGAGTTGAAAGCCAAGGCAGAGGCTGAGCAGCATGCTTTGCGTCGACTTCGAATGTGTCTTCGTGACATTTGCAACCGGTAAGTAATCCTGGTTGTTTGCTCTGTGGTGTGTTTTTTTCCCATTAGCAATTGGGGTGATGAGTGTTGCACATAAGTGTCTGTAAAAAGTACAAATGATTTCAGAGATAATCGATAGAGAAGTAAAGTTTTGACACGCAAGTCCTGAAGTTCTTCCCTTGGCAGTCTGCACAAACCATTTGACTTGATCAGACCAAGGCAAAGGGAGTCTAGATACCTGCTCTTCATCATAATGGCCTTCTAAACTTCAGTTGAGTAGTCACTTAAAATGCAAATGGTCATGAGATTCTGCCACTGCTCCATCACACGAGATAACTAGTGTCATTTACCACTCTCTGGGAGTCAATCTGTCCCTGTGTTTAACCTGTTTTGCTTAACAAGCTACAGAACAACAAGCCTCCTGAAGAGTTGAACACAATAGAGAACACACACACACACACACACACACACACATACATATATATATGTATATATTCTTTTTTTTCTGTTTCAAACACTTGTACACCAAACTTGTGTACACAACCATTCTCTTTGTATCACTTTCAAGGATAGAATTCACGCTCTAAGACACCTATCTTGAACACTCAAACTCTCTTACTCTTTGGAGTTTGGCAACCTCACTTGGAGTGTCTCACTTGGTCTTACCTAAGGAGACCCATCTTCTACATAGAGGGAGCATTGGATGATTCTAGAAAGAAGACAACTCAAGAGTTCTAGAAGTTCTCGGAGAAGCTCAGAAGTTTCCATCGTAGTCCAGAGATTCAAGTGGAACTAGCATAGTTTGGATTGTTCTGGCGAAGTCCGGAAAATTCTAACCAAGGCTGGAAGTTTCCGGAAGATTCTAAGAAAGTGTTGTGTTAACTGGAAATGTTCAGAAGTTTCCGGAGACATCTAGAAGACTGAAAAATTCAAGAGACTTGGTGATCATCTTTACCACCTGGGAACCTTTTTTATCAAAACCATACTACCTTGTGTCAATCCTTAACCTCTTAGTTTCCCTCAAAGCTTCCCAAGCAGACTTCATGGTGTAAACCTGATGTTAGGAATGGGTCCAAGACTCCAAACAACCTGATCCTCCTTAGAAACATCAGGGACTAGCTCATCAGGTATATGAAGAGTGATTTCCTGGATAATACTGCTTCTATGTCTAGGCCATTTCCATTCCCCAATTCCAATTATAGCTGAAACTTTGGCTTCAAAAGATATTCCGAGGTTGAACGTAACTGTATCCTCATACTTTTTGTTCAATGGCCCCCAAGGGGTGCCAATTATCCAACCATGTAGGAATGTTGATTCCCTGTTACCATTTTGATAATGGATCAGAGGCTGACCCAACTCTCTAAGTTTGAGAACAGTACTAACTGTCCAAAAGCATCATTATCAATATTCCTATGCCATAAGCTCTGAGTCTAGATAGTATAGGTGTGCACCCGCTTTACCCACAAGGAATCAGTTTTGTCAATAATGGCCCAAAGATGCCTCAGTATTGAAGCTTTGTTCTAGTTCCTCATCTTCCTAGAGCCAACCCATACATGATCCCATTTTACTTTTGCACATTTGTTGTCAAGAACTGATTCTAACCATAAGAACCATTTGGTTGCCTTTAGTCTCCTTAGGAACCTTTGGAGGGACAACAAACAACTGACTCCATATGCCTGGATGCTGCACAGAACTGAAAAAATAAGCTGCGCTATATCACCTTATGAAAGTAGTTTGGTGCTCCAGCGTTGGATTCTGTTTTTCTCATTGGGCATTAGTCAGACACTGGCAGGCAGTCCAGATAATGACTCTTAAGCTCAAGATCAACTCATCGTTTATGCGAGGAAAAAAAAAAGGTAGAAGTTGTCAAACACTTTTCTAATAATCTGAAATGAAGACTGATCTGCCCCATTCATGATGAATAAGTCATCTGCATAAGCTGACTGAGATAGTTCAAGACTAGGCATTCGGGTAAAACCTGAAAGCTCCCAAACTGACCCTTCTCTGAAGAATCCTCTGTTGTTATTGTTATTGTTAGTGATATCATTATTGTTATTTTTATTATAGTTCCTTCTTTATTAAATTGGAATAATTTTGATATTGTTCATCTGTTGTGGGCAGGATTCTGTATGACAAAAGGTTTAGTGCCTTTCATTATCCAGTCTCGGATGAGGATGCACCAAACTATCGGTCAATCATTCACAACCCTATGGACATCGCAACTCTGTTGCAGCGTGTTGATAGTGGAAATTATATTACATGCAAAGCATTCTTGGAAGATTTTGATCTCGTTTTGGTTAACGCAAAGGTATATTCATAAGTTTTGCAGTACTTGTGCATTTCATATGGTGTGATGATTGTACGTGTATCACTGGAATGTTATGAAGTTGACCAGAAGAACCATTTGTCTTGGGAAAAAGCGTCCTTGTGGAGTAAATAATGGGAATGCCAACTTTAATAAAAATCAAGACAAATCCCTTATTGTTCATTTCATATTATTTGACCAGCTGATTTCTATACCACTACTTTGGTTTTCTCAAGATTTACCGAAATAAAATAAAGGTCTATCCACCCACATGCTTTTTCTGTTTCCTTTTGGAATGCTTTCATGTTTGTCTCTTTTCTTGTGCAGATTTATAATGGAGATGACTACAATGGATCTAGGATCGTGAGTAGAGCTTATGAGCTTCGAGATGCAGTATGTTCTGTTTTTTTCTTTCTTCTTTTTATGATTTGTGGAGACTAGGGCTTTGATTTGCAATTTTTCGCTGTAATCAAGGAAATTTTCTCTCTTTTCAGGTGCATGGAATGCTGTCACAGATAGACCCTGCACTGGTGTCATTCTGTGAAAAGATAGCCACTGAAGGGGGCCCAGTGCTTGTGCCTGATGAATTGGCAGGATCTTCATTTCCAACAACTCCAGTTGTTCAGCTGGCAACAGTTACTAGAGCAAGTGCCCGACTTAGAAATGTCCAACCTGATGTTAATCTAGACCAAAGCTATGAAGCACTGAAACGACCAAAGAAGAATGTCGATGCTGCACATGCAGGTATTTTAGCTGTTATATTCTTGTCCCTCTGCCCACAGTTATTAAAGGCCAAAGGCGCACCGAGGCGCAAAGGGCAGCTGGAGCCTAGGCGCGAGGCGCGAGGTGCGGGCTTTATTGAAGCGAGGCGCACCTAGTCAAGAAAAAAAAACAAATATAGCACATACGAATACTTAAAATAGTAAACACCAAAACAATGAATTTGAGAGATAGTATCACTTAAAATAACTATAAAGAACATCTAACAAATTTCAAACAGTCAGTAACACTTGCATAAATAAGAATTAAAATGTTAAATTCGACAAATGACTACTAAATTACTAATCATCCTCGGAATCAAACCTAAGTAAATCAACTTCTTCATCTTCACCACCATCACCGGATTTATGTCTCTCTTCATCTTCGTCTTCGTCTTCGTCTTCTTTGGTTTCTTCCGAATTGATCTCTTCTTTGTCTATCATTTGTAATGGTTTTGAAGTGGAGCCCTTTGATGTGTTTGCACGTGCTCTTGATGTTGTTGCTCTAGTTGTTTTGTTACTTTCTCTAACTCCAGAAGCTCTAGCAACATCATCCCACGTCAAAGTATCATCCTCTAACACTGGTTCATCATCTTCGTCTGATTCTCCATTCGTCCTCCCACGCAATCATTCATTGCTCTCATCAATATCGGATTAGGAGATGGAATCAATTGTATCTCGTATATCATATCGACGTTTCAAACTCCTGTTATACTTGATAAAAACCAAATCGTTGAGGCGCTTTTGTTGGAGTCTATTTCTTTTTTTGTTGTGGAGCTGTAATAAGTATGACTAAAATACAACGTAATACAAGAAAGTAAAAAATATCTTCTAGAAAATAAGAACGCATTAGATAAATACTCACATGTTCAAACACACTCCAATTTCGTTCACAACCAGAAGCACTACACGTAAGGCTGAGAACTTTGATAGCAAAATCTTGCAAACTAGGAGTTTGGGAACCAAATGCATTCCACCAATTAGCTGTGAAATACAAATAATTAGCCATTGTGGCCAGGTAGGTAATTAGTCATGTATTATGATAGATTGCCCGGTGCTCTTGTATTTCTTTGTCTAATTGCGACTGGCAATCCAAAAAGTCCCTCAGGATTCATGTACGTGGTCATTTTAATAGTGATCTTATTTTCAATGTTGGGATCTTCAACCAACCTACTCACGCATTTATACGTTCCGGTCATGACCTCCAAATCCTGCCGAACTCCTGGGGTTGAGTAATAAAACTCCGGATTCAAAAAATACCTAGCAGCATGAAAGAACAATGCAATTGGATATCCCATCTGTGATCAATGATCTTGAAGACATCGTGATACTTCTCAACCTTTTCGCCAAATGCTTTGGCTATGCTTTCTTTTGCCCTATCCATAGTTGTGAAAGGCGCGCCTAGGCGCGAGGCGCAGGTAGGCGCAGCCCATGCGCTACTAAGGGTGCCGGGCGAGGAGACTTGAATGAGGCGCGTGCTTTATGAGCCTAGGCGCGAAAGGCGCACTAGGCGCGAGGCGTACCAAGCGCGCGATTTGTTTAAATTAGGGATATTAACTCTAACACAATTAAGTTGTACCGCACCCCCCAAACAATTGGGCCTTCGGCCCAACCTCAATAGTTGAACCCGTGATGGGCAGGCTAGAAGCCTCACTCCGTTCTGCTTTGCTTCGGTCGCTTCGCTTCCCTCGCTCTGCTCCACTACGCTCGGCTTCTAGCCTGCCCATATGGGCCATAAGTTCCAACAGTAAATATATCTATATATGCAGTGTTTATAGTATAATCTGTATATATGAACTATCTATAGTATAACCTGTATTATGAAACTGTCTATAATCTGTATATATATCTATATATGCTGTATGTACTGAATATGTTATCTATATATGCACTGGATATGTAGTATATTACTATATTAATATATTATTGATGTATGTACTATATATTATCGATATATATTGTATATACTTTCAGCACTGTGTATATACTATATTGTATATCTATAGATATTGTATATGCTATATAATATATACTTTCAGCAGTGCACTGTTATATTACTTATTGTATATGTTATATTTTTTTTTTTTTCTTGACTAGGTGCGCCTCGCTTCAATAAAGCTCGCGCCTCGCGTCGCTTTACGCCTCGCGCCTAGGCTCCAAGAGACCTTTGCGCCTCGGTGCGCCTCTCGCCTCTAATAACTATGGTCCTATCCATAGTCTCGTAAATGTATCCAATCGGCGATTTTTTTCTCAGTGTCAGCCAATCTCAACACTTTGACAAGAGGACCCGCAACCTCAAGAGCATAAACAACATTGTTCCAAAAAGAAAGCATCATAACAAATTTCGCCACATTTTTGTCTTGTTGCTCTTTTGCCCATTTGCTATTTGCCCGTTCTTTTGAAACAAACATTTTCCTCAAGTTGTTCTTTTGTTGATGAATTCTTGCTAATGTGAGGAAAGCGGTTGCAAATCTAGTTTTCGCATGCCTGACCATATTTTTTTCTCCCGTGAACCGCCTCATCATATTGAGCAAGCTTGCCCGAGCTTAGATGAAACCATTCATAGCAATGGCCCTTTCAAAAGCCAACTTCAGATGTGGTATTTTGAAGATGTCTTCCAACATCAAGTCAATACAGTGGGCTACTCAAGAAGTCCAATAAAGATGTGGCCGCTTTACTTCCAAATATTTTCCTATTAGAAGTTTAGACCAAAGAAATACTCAATACAAACGGAAATTTTCTTACTATTAGAAGTTTAGACTAAAGAAATACTCAATACGAACGGAAATTTTCTTACTATCGAATGTACTAGAGTCTTATTAACGAAGTAAAGAGTAGAGATGGATAGTTACCAGCGTATACATTTGCCGAGACACTATCCGTGACAACTTGAACCACGTTGCATTCACCAATCTGCTCGACATACTTGTCGAGTAGTTCAAACATTTTAAACCCATCATTGGAATAGCTTGAGGCATCTATGAACTCTAAAAACATTGTTCCTCTTGGGCCATTTACTAAAAGTTTATCAAAGTCCTCCCATTCCGATCGGTCCACCCATCTGCCATTAGGGAACATCCAAACTTTACCCAATCATTTTTATGATCTTTCATCAGATTTCTGTATGCTTCCACTCCCTATTCAAATAGGGAACCCGTGCCTTGTGATAAGTTGGCGGTTTCATGCCCGGCCCATATTGTCCAATAGCTTTAATTGCAGGCCCAAAACTTTCATAGTTTAATGCATTAAAGGAAATACCTGCATCATACATCCACTACGTGAATCTAACAAGCGCTCGATCTCTTAGTTTTTTCTTGTAAGGCTCATTTGCATCAATTTTTGTCTGTTTTCCTTTACGATTTTGTACGACAACGTCAGGATTGGGCATGAAAAATACATCAATAGGCCCTTTAGTCTTTGGCTTCTTTGGCGGCTTAGGTTTAGAAACGAAACCTTGACTACTCCCAACGGATTTGCCACGTCCAACTAGCTCCACAACATCATCTTCGTCATCTCTAAACGCATCATCATCAATATCCGGCAACACATTCACTTGACGTTTCAATGTTTGTTTGCTCGTAATATATTCTTGAATTTCTACTCTTATTTCGGGAGGGCATCTTGAGCATGCTTTTGTATTCCTATAACCGCCAGCAATGTGTTGCTTTGCTTGACAAACCCTGCCATTTGTTACGTAACCACAAAAATTACATTTAAATTTTGTAGTATTGGTGGGATCTACCAAAGTTGCGTACTTCCAAGCGGGTTCCGTTTGGATGCCTTCGCTTGACATTTTTTAATAACCTATCAAAAGTAAAAACATTACAAAGTGTATCCCTAATT
>JABCMJ010009562.1:0-11100 GCA_014822125.1 Arbutus unedo | reverse complement strand
AGAACAATTTGAGAAGTTGGAGCAGGGTACTATGATGGTTTCGGAATACGCTTCTAAATTTCAATCTTTATCCTGTTTTGCACCAGAGTTAGTGACTTCGGAAGACCGAAAATGTTGTCGGTTTGAGAAGCGTCTTCACTCTTCTGTCAGGAGGCTTGTAGTAAGCCGACATAAGATGAGATTTTTTGATATTGTGGAGTGCGCAGAAGCGTAGAGCTACTGCGAGATGTGCAACGAAATGTGAGGACTTGGGAGCCAAGGCAACCCAATATCAGTTTGGGCTCATCGTCGGGCAGTTTGGGAAGTCAAGGGTGCTAGAGGCAAAGGGAACCATATCGAGCACCTTAGGGCCAATCGAACTTTAGGCCGCCTATTTCATCTAACACTCGGGGTGATGCCACTTCTAGACCCATGTTGTTTGTCACTGATGCAATCAACCCAGCCACATACGTAGTCAGTGTACCGTGCCACAGAAGGCTTGTTATACTTGTGGCAAGACACACCATATGGTGAAAAATTGTCCTCAATGGATTGGGGTACGCAGTGAGCGGGTTCCGTATAGCAATCTGGGTATGGACAGAGCTATGAGCAGTAATAGCAGTTCCGAGGCAATTAAAAACAACAGCCGTCACACTACTGGCAGACCACTTCGGGTCAGGGCTCTCAGTCTGATAGGGGAGCGAGTTTATCAGTATCACTTCAGAGTTCCAAACAGAGGGGAGGACATTCCCAGGGCCAACACACTCAGGGGAAAGTTTTCAATATCTCATCTATTGTTCCACCATCTACTTCTCAAGGGCTCGATGCATCCTTTGTGAGGGGTACATTCCTGTTATTCAACTCTTTTGTTAGGACTCTGTTTGATTATAGAGCATCACATTTATTTATTGCTGCATCATTTATGTGTGCTTTGGAGTTAGAAACTGACCTCATTGACCTGCACTATTTGTTAAGACTCCTCTTAGAGGTAGGTCACCACTTGGTTGTGTTTGTAGAGATTCTGATCATGTTATCCTTGATCGTCACTTCACGTTTGACTTTATTGTCCTGGACATGTTGGGATTCGACCTTATCCTTGGTATGGATTGCCTATCCACATTTCATGCCCCTATTGACTGTTTTAAATGTCGTGTCTGCATGTGTTCACCTGGCGAGAGTTGCTTTGAGTTCTTTGGAGAACATAGGGAGCTGTTGGAGCCGTACCTATGTGCGCCTTGAGAGAAAGATTGTATTTATGCCTTATTAGCAAGTCTAATGTTGGACGAGGATGTGAGCAAACGCGGAGGGTTGTCTTTGATCGTTTGTGATTTCCCGGATGTGTTCTCGAAAGATTTACCTAGTTTACCTCCCGAGAGAGAGGTCGAGTTCACGACAAATCTACTTCCCGGTACTGCCCCTATTTTGATGCCTCCATATCGATTCACACCTACTGAGTTGAAGGAGTTAAAAATACAGTTGCAAGAGTTATAAGACTTGAGTTTCATTCATCCTAGTACTTTACCATGGGGAGCACCAGTCTTGTTTGCACAAAAGAAAGATGGTTCATTGTGTCTATGTATCGGCTATCAGAAGCTAAACCATGTCACTATGAAGAACAAGTATCCGATGCCGACGATTGATGACCAACTTCGAGGTGCGACGTGTTTTTCAAAAATTGACTTAAGGTTGGGCTACCACCAACTAAGGGTGCGGAAGGAGGACATTTCGAAAACTGCTTTTCACACACGCTATGGGCACTATGAGTTCATGGTTATGCCATTTGGATTGACGAATGCACCGGCAATATTTATGGATCTTATGAACAATATTTTTCATAGGTACCTAGACTGATTCGTTGTAGTATTTATTAATGATATTTTGGTCTACTCACCTATGTAAGAGGAGCACCAGTCTCATCTTGCCATTGTTCTTGAGCTTTTGAGGGAGCATCACTTGTATGTCAAGCTTAGTAAGTGCGAATTTTGATTATCTGAGGTGAAATTTTTGGGACATGTGGTTTCGAAGAATAGTGTGTCCGTTGACCTAGGAAAGATAGAGTTTGTCATGAGTTGGCAATGATTGAAGAATAACATGTTTTGTGTGGGATGACACTTGTGAGGTAGCATTTGAGGAGTTAAAGCGACGATTAACTAGTGCACCGGTCCTACTTGTACTTGAGCAGGGAGTTGGCTACTCCATGTGTTGTGATACTTTAAAAGAGGGACTTGAGTGTATGTTGATGCAAAGGGGAAGAGTAGCAGCATATGGGTCGCGACAACTAAAGATTCACGAATGGATTTACCCTACATATGACTTGGAACTTGCAACCATCGTTTTTGCCTTAAAAGTTTGGTGACACTATCTTTATGGTGAGAAATTCAAAGTCTTCTCCGACCACAAGAGTTTGAAGTACTAGTTCTCCCAAAAAGAATTGAATTTGCGACAGCGCCGTTGGATGGAGCATATTAAGGATTACGACTTTGACTTACAATATCACCTGGGAAAGACTAATGTTGTAGCGGATGCCTTTAGTTGAAAGTTGACACACCAAGCGAATTTGGCGATCCGTGAGTGGAAGATGATGCAAAATTTGGGGCTTTACATGACACACCTTGAAGAAGTTCAGAAAGGTGTCACTTTGTGCAATTTGATGGTTCAATCGACGTTAACAACTCGAGTGGTTGACGCCCAACTACACGATGAGAAAATGGATAAGTTACGCAAGAGGTTCTTTAGTGGCAATGCAAGAGATGGATGGATGATACATACCGATCGGAGCCTACATTTTCAAGGAAAGTTATTTGTACCCATTTTGTATCGGGAGGATATTTTGAGAGAGTTTAACCATTCGCTGTTAGCTGTTCATCCAGGAGGGACAAAGATGTATCATGACTTGCGTCGACAATTTTGGTGGCCCAAGATGAAGCGCGATCTGGTTAACTTCGTAGCACAATGTCTTACATGTCAACAAGTGAAAGTGAAACATCAACGACTCGCTAGAGAGTTGCAATCACTACCTGTGGCGAAGTGGAAGTTGGAGAATATCACTATGAATGTTGTTTCAGATCTATCGAGGTCACCGAAGGAACATGATGCTATTTGGGAGATTATTGATCGCTTAACGAAGACGGCCCATTTTTTACCGATTTCATTGAGAAACTCAGTCATTTGTATATTTGGGAGATTATTCGCCTTCATGGAATTCCCGTGTCTATTGTGTCTGATAGACATTCGCGGTTTACCACACTTTCTTGGCAGTGCTTGCAGGCAGCGCTTGGTACCCATCTTTTGTTTAGTACTGCTTATTACCCTCAGACAGATGGACAATCTGAACGGATGATTCAAATATTGGAGGATATGCTTTGGGTTTGCATGATGGATTTTCAAGGTAGCTAGGAGGACTACTTACCTCTCTTGGAATTCGCGTATAATAATAGTTACCAGTCGAGTATTGAGATGGCACCTTATGAGGCCTTGTATGGGAGACCTTGTCAGCCACCTGTGTGTTGGACCGAACTGGGGGAGACAACTTTTGTCGGGCCAAACTTGATTGGAGAGACTACCGAGAGCATGAAAGCAATTCGCCAATGACTTTTGGCTACACAAAAAGAGACAACCGAGCAAGTTCAGAAAATTCGTCAAAGATTAATTACCGCCCAGAGTCGATAGAAGATTTATGCTGATCGTTGTCGTCGCGCCACTTTCATTCGAAGTGAGGAATCATGTATTTTTGAAGGTTTCACCGATACGGGATTTATCATGGTTTGGGCGAAAGGAAAAACTTTTCCCGCGATATATTGGGCCATTTGATATCCTCGAGAGGGTAGGGGAGGTTGCATACCATTTATCTTTACCACCAAGATTGTCGGGTGTACACGATGTGTTTCATGTGTCGATGTTGAGAAAATACGAACCAGATCCTTCGCATGTTTTGAAATGGTCCGAATTTGAGCTAGAAGTCGACGCATCCTATGGAGAGGAGCCGGTACGTATCTTAGATTCTCAGGAGCAAGTGTTGAGGGGTAAAATTATACCATTAGTTCGGGTATTGTGGAGCAACCAAGGCAAAGAAGACTCGACTTGGGAACGTGAGAATGAAGTTAGGGAGAAATATCCCCACTTATTTACTGTTTGATAGTGTATTTCGTTTAGATTTAACAGTCATTGAATTGTGATAAGTACTAGATTGACATTGTTAATGCTTGAGTTGATTCTATATGCTTTACTAGCTTTGTGGACTTGTTTGGTAGTAATATCAATATGCTTCAAACATGGTTAAACTAAATTGAATAGTGTCTAAAGCGATATTTTAATTTTGTAGACAAGATTCCTTTAAGAATGGTAGAATGTGAGAACCTGGAATATATTTTTTTATTATATAAATTGTCTGGAAATTCAATTTAACAAGTGATTTATTACACTTTATGCACATATAATGATTTAGGATTTTGTGTGGTGTATGTTAAATAAGGACCTTTGGGGTAACATGCAATATAATAATGAGTGAAAGTATAATTGAGGCTTTAAAAAGCCTTACATCAGATTTTTTTTAGAAAACTCATCTTTTTTCCTCACTCTCTCTCTCTTCCTTCCCGTTGGCCCCCATGGAGGGGTGTGTGTGCTAGGTCTTTCAAACCCATTCTCACAAATCTTGCTAGAACTTCAAAATCCTACAAGATCTTTCATATTTCTCTTGCATTTGGTGAGTATTTGGTGGTTGATCGTGCACATTTCGCTTAGAGGATGAGTATTCAAAGATTTCTTGATTTGGGGGTTAGGGCTTGCTTTTGAAACTCAAATATTTCGATTCGACACTCAAGGTAGGGATCTCTTACCTCTCTTATACATGTATGACTTGTTGTTGGTGGCTTATAAGTTTGGGTGTTAGTTTAGAGATTGAAATTTAAAATTTTAGAAAACTCTGCAGAAAACGCGCATTTTTGGACAGTCGCTGTTATTACCGGTAATAGGGTCTTTATTACCGGTAATATAGTGTTTCCTTTTCGGGCATCTTTTGAGTCCCTGCTATTACTGGTGATACAGTGTTTCATTTTTAGGCAGTGTTCTGTATCATCGGTAATAATGTCTGTATTACTTGTAATTTAGTGTTTCTTTTTCGGTAGTGTTTTGTATTACTGGTAATAGTGTCTGTATTACCGGTAATAGCATCCGTATAACCGGTAATGGTGTCTGTATTACTAGTAATTCTGTACTTTGTTCTTATTGAAATCATTATTGAAAATTTGAGTTGTTGACTTCTAAGATTGACGTTTGTACATATCATTGGGTATATTTCTAGGATTTTTACCGCATGATAACAATGCAATATGTTATGAATTGAAGACGATGATTATGAGACATGTGCATCACTTGAGAGTTTAAGTTGATGAAATAAAATTGTTATGGGACACGTGACATGCGTAGGACACTTGAACAAAACAATGTATGAACTAGAATTCTTGAAAGGAATGGAAAGATGATTGTACTATACTCCCACGGAAATGCTAGGAAGGCCTTGAACTAGTCTCCTACGGGATTACTAGTTATGAAAACAAAGATGCAACGAGGAGATAATTGATTGGATTAATAACCTATGAGGTGTAATAAATGGTTTTATAACAAACTTGTTGATGTTATTGATGTTATTACATGACATGATTCATCTTTAGCCTTTAACATTAATTCGTTGTGATCTCGCTATCATTGGACATTTATGTTCACTTGTCATATCATGCATTTCATATCCACGTAAGATTGGTATAGATTTCTCTAGTGGGCTTGCTAGTTCAGCCCACTACAACAAAATTAGTCTATAACAACGAAACATTTTCATCTAAAAAATTATATTTTTCGTCGCTAAATCATTAGGCGACAAAAATTTTCGTCGCTAATTTTCGTCGCCCATAGTTTCACGCAAAAGGTCACGGCGACAAAAAATGCAATTCCTCGCCTAATGTATTATATTGGCGACAAGATATTTCGTCGCCAAAGGTAGATAATTAGTGATAAATTTTTTCGTCACTAATCTTGGTTTTACGCGATGAAAGATTTTGTTGTTAACTACCGTCATTCGCGAGAAATTTATTTTCGTCATTAATAGCTAGATTTTGAGACGATTTTTTTCGTCGCTAAATTGATTTATAGTTCAAAATAAATTACCAAGAAATGTCATTATCTTCCCCTTCCTAGGATTCGAACCTTAGACCTTCACCCCACTAATACCTTATGTACACCCTCTCTGACCACTGCGCCAAACACAATATTCGTAAATTATTTACAATATTTAATATTTAACATATGTTTAACATCGTTTTTTTTAAATATATGTTAAACATAATCTCTCTCTCTCTCTCTCTGTCTCTCTCTTCTTATCTCTCTCCCTCACTTAGAACATTAATTTAAAATTATTATACTCTCAATCTCTCTCTCTCTCTCTCTCTTTTTAATTAGATATTAATTCGAAATTATTACTCTAACTTCTTTTTTAATATTTCTCTTCTCTTCCTTGTTTTCTCTCTCCCATCTCTCTCTCTTAGAACATTAAATTTAAAATTATTACACCATCTCTCTCATATCTCTTTCTATACTCTCTCTTTCTCTCATCTTTCTTTCTCTCTCTCTCTCTCTATCTCTCTCTCTCTCTTCCCCTATTCCTTTCTCTCTACCTAAAATCTTAAATTCTAAATCTATCTATCTCTTTCTTCACTCTCTTTGCCTCTCTCGGTCTCTCTGTCTCTCTCTCTCTCTCTTGCAATCATAAATTCTAAATCCTAAGCCTATCTCTCCACCCTCTCTCCCTCTCTCTCTCCCTCCTGTTAGTATCCACTTATAGTTATACTAATTCAACATGCACATATTCGCGTATATATATACATATATAGGAGATATACATATACATATATATACACACACATACATACACATATATATACATACATACATACACATATGCACATAATACATACATACGTGTACATATGCATTATACATACATATGTATTACATATACGTTATAATATATACATTATACATACATATACGTATGTAGACATTATAATCATTATAATGTCTACATACGTATATGTATGTATAATGTATACATATTACAATATATGCATCGTATGTATATATTATAATATATGCATATATGTATAATAATACATACATATGTAACACATACACATATGTATTACATGTGCGTACATATGTGTTACATATGTATGTATTATAATACATATGTACGCGTATGTATAAATTACAATATATACATTATACATACATATTTATTATATACATACGTATGTATGTATGTATTTTATATATATATATATATGTATATGTACACATGTGTATATATATATATCGTCACCGAAGTGGTACATTTGACAATAAAATATGTCTTTTCGTTAGCGACAAAATTATATCTTTCGTCTCTAAATATGTTATGTGGCGACGAAATATATATTTTTCTTTCCCAAATATATCCACATGACGAAAAATTATATTTTTCGTCTCCAAATAGATACTTTGGGTAAGAAAATATTATTTTTGTCTCTAAATATGTCATTTCGCGAGAAAATATTATTTTTCTCGCAAAAAGTACCTATTTGGAGATGAAAAATAAAATTCGTCGCCACATGTATACATTTGGCGAGGAAAAAATATTTCGTCGTCAAATGACATATTTAGCGACGAAAAATAAAATTTCGTCGCTAACGTTGTACTTTTGGCGAGGAAAATAAATTCCTCGCAATTGTTTTAAAAAAGACAACAAAATATTTTTTTCGTCGCCATATATACCCATTTGGTGACGAAATTATATTTCGTCTTTCGATTTCGTCGCCATAAATGGTTTTTGTTG
Source organism: Arbutus unedo (assembly GCA_014822125.1). NCBI lineage: Eukaryota > Viridiplantae > Streptophyta > Magnoliopsida > Ericales > Ericaceae > Arbutus > Arbutus unedo. The sequence goes on along the minus strand of JABCMJ010009562.1, from coordinate 3,260 downwards.
TAGTGGTCTCTCCATTTTCTTTTTAAGTGTTACTCCGAATGTTTAGCATCGTTTGGTATGGGTGCTTGAACTATTGCATGATTTTTGAAGAGTCTCACGCATGAAGTTATTTAGCATCTTTTACTTAACCATTTTTGAGAAGATGTATTGTAACTCTATCTTATTTTGGTGACATACTTAATGTAATATTTTAAAAAATTTTATTCCATGTAAATGGTTATTGGGATGGGGTGACCCACTACATACCTATGATCAATCTAGAACATTTATCTCCTTATGCATGAATATTTTTGGGAGGATTTTATCGAGCATTCGGCAAGAATTCTTTAATAACTATTTATTTATTTGATTAGTTCTGTTTTAAAATTTAAGGGCATGACAACAATCTATGACATTGACTTTGTATCAAATGAACAATTTGGTCGATACCCAACTCACACAAGTCATTTTGTTTTTCTCATCGTGGTTTATTTGTTATCACTATCACCTCACCCGATGGTAGCTAACCATGACATCACTATTCCTGACACTCTCCCGAGAGAGACGGTACAACACGTCATTTTCTAGCATGCTCCATAGGATACTATCAATATCATTCATAATCCCTCATTTTATTTAATTAATACAATGACTCACGTTATCGTCAATATATTATCATTAACTATCAAGTTGTTATACCTGACTTTCTCTCTAATGCGACCAATTGACGTCATTTCTAATACTCACATGAAGGGACCTCGTACCCTCCTCGCATCACCGAAGGAATCTAGTACATTTTCACGTCACATTCTTAGAATTCCTGAGAGGAAATCTATTTCAATATTCATGTACATCACGTGTCTCTTAACAGTCATCTCATATCGTGCCAGTGTCCACACTTGTCACGTGTCACATAACTATCACCTAGTTCTATTTATACAACATAGACCATATATTTCATAACCCCCCTCATACGTAATCTATCATGTTCATTTTACGACATATCAAGATAACAGTCTATGTTCCATCATGAAGCAACATACAACCTTCATTCACAATATGTTATAGAATTCTATGTAATTCCAACAGAAATGAAAAGTTAACAAACACCTTAGTGTGTATAGGAAACAAACAATAGAGGCAGGTGAATTGTCCTACTTCAACATGTCATTCACCAATCACTGCACGTCATTTCAATGCCAAAGCATCCCGATGTATTTAGCGGTCATTATCTTTCATTTTAGTGTTATATCTCACTTGTGTTAATTTTAATCACCATGTGAAAATATTCCTTCATAATTCAACGGTTCTCATGACCAGTTCTGGGTCTACATCTCATGTCTACTGCCCGTCTTCACTTCTAGCCCTCACTCAATAGCGACTAGACGAACTGTATCATTAGCACAATTTCCCAAGAAAACTAGGGAAAAGATTCTCATGTGTTCCATTCAATTTTAATAATCTGCATTGGCACGACACACAAAGGTGGCCACACAAGATATATTATCTTACTAACACGATTCTCCCGGGAAGCTAGCCAACTTTTCTTAACCATTACATTATTTTGTATGTTCCATTCAAACTCATTTGTCACTGATGGTTCCTCACCCGAAGATGGTCAAATAAGATATATTGTCTTACTAGCACATTTCTCTCAGAAAGCTAGATAAGTTTCATAACTAGCACCACTCCCAACTGAGACTAATATAATCTATTTTTTTTGTTCATCACTAGCACGTCTCCTTATTAAGGCTAGGGCACAATTCATCAATCACTAGCACATCTCCTCATGGAGGCTAGACCAAAATGCATTATGTCGAATACATGAGAGATTACAAATTCATAACACAACCCATATGGTTATGGTTATCCAACTAATATTCATTATTCACAAAGTCCAATTAGAAATAAAAAGGGTAGAATCTCACTTGTCACGCCACAAATCATGGTCAACTCACAAAAATATAAATAAATACCAAAACTCGACACTTGACTCTCAAATCCAAAGGAAAATCCAATATGGAAAAATATTAAAAAAAATCCTCACAATGATCAAAATGGATAAATATGGGCCAATACGCTTAGAATATTTATAAATTGAAGAAAAAATATCTCTACCTTAAGTGATTTGCTTCAAAGCTTGAGCTCCAAGAACTTGAGCTCCAATGGTAGTGAGAACTCCAATGTAACTCTTCCAAATGAAATAAGTGTCTTCAAGTTTGAGATATCCACTAATCTTGAGATATTAGTGATGGATCTTGAAGGAATTTGATGTATTTGAAGTTGGGGTTTGATGAGAAAAAAGCCCTTAGAGAGATAGAGAGATAGAGAAAAACCCTTTTGAAAATGTTATATCTATTTTTCAAAAAAATTGTTTTTTCCTTTAAAACGTGCATCCGGAATCTGACTGGAAGATTTGACTAGATGGTCAAAAATTTGACTGGTCTGATTCTCCCACTGACTTAAAATTTTTAAAATTTTAGGTAAAATTTCAAAATCTGACTGGATGGTTTCCAAACCTTCCAAACATGACTAGATGGTTTTCCAAGCCTGACCTGATGGTTTTTCACTTCTCTTTCATTTTCTACTTCACTTCACCCATACACAATCACCCATTTCATGTAATACTTTTCAATATGAAGTCATTAGCGATATTTCAATTATAAAAATAAATAAATAAATAAATAAATAAAATTCTGGCCCTTACAGATTATCGGTTCTTGTAAAATATATGTCTTAGTTCATAGTTTTAGATGGAATTGGACACACCACAAGTAGGACTGTAACACAGTGTTTCAGTATGTCTGTCTTGACTATAGAAAATAGTATAATTGTAACTCACTGTGTTAGTACACTTTATGTGTATTGAAGAAGACCACTTTGAGATAATTGTATTTATATTGATAATATAAAACAATTCGCACCTCATGGTGATTTAAATGTTTGTGCTCTTAACCCAAAGATAATTAATAAATGTGTACATTTAATGCTGATGACTTTGATTCATTATAGAGTGAGACCTTGTGGGTCAATATTCTTGAAGCGTTGGATCACAATGTTAAGTGCATGACAATTGTTAATTATTTATGGAATACATGCCCCTTTAAAGGGATTGATGATATCCTTTTGAGGAAGCTTAGAAGTTTCGATTACATCAAACTCTGCAAGTGGATATTAGTATCCGATATAACAAATAAGTTAAGTGAAAGATCTCAAAGAATTTTATAGATGTTGATTAAATAAATGATTATTAATTTATTTTAATCAACGAATATCTATAA
>JABCMJ010009560.1:0-13309 GCA_014822125.1 Arbutus unedo | reverse complement strand
AGCGTGAACTAACAGCACTATTTGTATTACTTAGCTACGAAGTAACGAATTTTTGCCTTTATTAATTTTACGTGAAAGAAAAAGAAAGTTGCGGTAACTATTACAGGGAGACGGGAAAACGGTTGAAAATGAAAAAAGTTACAGGATTCGAGAAAGGGAAATAAAAAGAAAAATGTTACGGGATGCGAGAAAGAAAAATAAAAAGAAAAATGTTACGGGATTCAGAAAAGGAAAAAAGTTAGGAGTTAACTCTGACAGGTGCCGACGCAATCGAGCGATATGTCGAGAGTGTAAATAAAGGAGAAAAGACAGAAAAAATGATATTCTGACATTCTAGAAATTCAAACCAGAAATTTCTAGAAATGGACTAGAAATTTCTAGAGTTGCCGATTAGAGATGCGAATATTAATACTTATAAGCGTAATATTTACATTGACAGAAAAAGAAAAAAAGGAAAGCAGAAATTAAATGAAAAAAAACAGAAATTAAACAATCAAAGAAGAAATTAATTAAGAAAAGCAGAAATTTGAATGAGACGATTATTGTATCATTATTTTCTATTGATATCCAAATCTGTCGATTACAAGTGAAAAGAACACGAAAGACTAGACTAGAGCATAAAATGGCGTAACAATGGATATTAAATCCTGGTGATACCCTTGGTTATGCTAAAGTAACATTACTTTTTGATTTTTTTAGTAATTGAAAAAACGAACAGAGTTTCTACTTGAATTGAGAATCCTAACTCTAATTTTGTTCTGATATCAAGCGTCCGAAACTAAAAAGATGAGAACAACCCGACATAGAATACTCGAAGAATTTCTAAGAGTAAAAACGCTCTCTGTTTTTACTATGAGAAACAGAAAAATGAAAGAAGGAGAAGAGAGGACCAGAAACAAAACTATTTGCTTGCTGGTTTTGATATTTTCTCTCTGATTTTTTTATGTGAGCTTCGTTTCTGATTCAAAAAATATTTTCTCCCTACAAACCTAAATCTAGCTAGTAAAAAATAACTCTATTCCTCAGAAGGAAATCGATTGATATTTATAGACGAATTCAGCCGTTAAACCCTTAAGACTAAGCAACTATCCATTCGATATTATTTCTTTCATTAACCAGAAGAAAAATATTTCTGGGAACACAACCTACTCACATGTTGCACCCATCTTGTGCCATGTGATGTCAGCACCTTGCAAAATTACATTTTACCCCTCATCTTTTTACGCGTCCTAAAATGCTGATTTCTGACGAGGAAGTTTCAAACAAACTCATATCGGACCATGGATACAGCTGTTGAACTTGTATCGATGCACTAATCAATAATATGTATCCCTCTAAATTTAAAAATATCATCTCGTAAATCGTTCGTTCATATCGTGCCGGTTGGTTGCTAATTACTTTTAAAATATGACTTTTTAACTTACCGACCTCAGATTGAACCCTGGATACAGCCATTGAACTCATATGTACATGCTGATCAATAATATGTGCTCCTTGAAGTATGAATTTATCAGCTCAAAAATTGTGCTCCCAATGCCTCGTTTCGAACAATCGAAAATTATCAGCGTTGTCTATTTTTATCCTAATCACTATCAATGGACTTATATCATCGTATTGATCAATAGTGTGAGATCTTCATAATTCGGTGAAGTTATTTTTTAAATAGTGCTACCAATCTCTGGCCTGTGCAAAGACGACACGCCCCTTTATTTGTCGATTTACAGAATTTCTTCAGGTTTGTTCCGTGAATATTCAAATGACCTCCAAGGCATTTCATTGGCATTTTTTCGGGATTATTTATGAAAATTGAAGTGGTGACATCACTTTGACTCAATCAGATATCCTCCTGCTCATGCTGAATTAGAAAAGCAAAACTGTCTGTCCATGCTCGGATCCCCCTCGTACCTCTTTCAATCAGCTTGACTGATTGCTGAGATAGGCTAAACTCTAACATACAATGTGCAAATATTTTGGACTGATTACTTGATGATATAGAGGCCTGTGTTTGCTGAACCGGCCCATCAGGGGTAAAACGGTCATTTTAATCTAGATTTCACCAAATCTGTGAAGATTACTCAATTCACTCTTCAATCTTGCTAACAGGCCTTTGTAACATTCGAGCATACTTTTGGTGAAAATTTTTAGCTTCTCGATGATCCTTTGCATAGTCTAAACTTCTAAGGGCAAAATTGTCATTTTACACGTTCGGCTTCTTTCAAGATTTATCAAGCATCCTATTTTGACAAATATTTGAGCAGCGGAGCAAAATGTAGTATCAACAGTGTGCGTTGACATGATTTACTTCATGTACATGTAGACTTGTTTAACCATGGAGAATTAAATACTTGTTGGACATGATATATGCATAGGTTGGCCTACCATGGATGTTGTATTTTTGCTGAGCTTGACATCTGTGAAAATTATGTTGGTATGGTTCCTATATATCGTAGACTTGTTATACATTACTGATTTTTTACTCGTTGAGCAGTATACGTGCACGAATCGGATGTAGCGTTTTGGCTTGATATGTTGGGATAGTAGACAAGTATCGGTGTCTTATGTGATAGTGTTGGGATCTTAACGATGTATCTATATCTTATGACTTAACGTTGTTGAGAGGTGTCGTGTTGACACGTTTAGTTCAATTTCGAGACCAAAATTCTTTTAAGGAGGGAAGAATGTAAAGGCTCAAAAAAATTTTCGTTTTTATTATATAATCGGAATATCTTTAATGACTTCGTATTGAAAGGTATTACGTAAAATGGATGATTGAGTATGGGTGAGATGAAGTGGGAAATAAATGAGTTGTGAAAAACTATCAGGTTAGGCCTTAGAACCATCAGGTCAGGTTTGAAAATCATCAGGTTAGGTTTGGAAGATTTGAAAATCATCAGGTCAGGTTTGGAAAATCATCCAGTCAGGTTTGGAAGGTTTGGAGACCTCTAATCAGATTTTGAAACTATTCAGTCAGATTTTAAAATTTTTTTTGAAATTTTAAAAAATTTAAGTCAGTGGAAAAATCTGACCGGTCAGATTCTGGACCATCCGGTCAGATTTGGACGCCCATTTTTAAAGGGGAAAAAATCAAATTTTTGGGAAAATATCTAACTTTTTTTCAAAAGGGGTTCTCTCTCTCTCTCTCTCTTTAGGGGTCTTCTTTCCCATCAAACTCTAACTTCAAACTTTTGATCAAACTTCAAATTTATCAAATTCCTTCAAAATTCATCACTAATAGTTCAAGATTAGTGGATATCTCAAGGTTGGAGACATTTGTTTCACTTGGAAGAGTTTCATTGGAGTTTCTTACCACCATTGGAGTTCAAGTTCTTGGAGCTCAAATTTTGGAGCAAATCATTTGAGGTAGGGACGTTTTCTCTTTGATTTATGAATATTCTATGCGTATTGGTCCATATTTATCAATTTTGATCATTGTGAGAGTTTTGTTCAATATTTCTCCATGTTAGATTTTCCTTTGGATTTGAGGTTCGAATGTCTAGTTTTGGTATCTATTTACCATCTTTCTTGTCTTGCGTGGATAATCTCTTTCTAAGATCGAGTTACCTAAGAGTCTAGTTGAATCGTGTTTGAAGATGATGTATGTGAGTTGACCATGATTTGAGGTGTGACACGTGAGATTCTACCCTTTTTATTTCTAGTTGGACTTTGTGAATAATGAATATTAGTTGGATAACCATAACCGTATGGGTTGTGTCATGAACTTGTAATCTCTCATGCATTCGACACAATGCATTTTGGTCTAGCCTCCATGAGGAGATGTGTTAGTGATGAATTGTGGTCTAGCCTCCGTTGGGAGATGTGCCAGTTATTGATGAATCGTGGTCTATCCTCTGCAAGGAGACGTGCTAGTGATGAACGAAAAAAAAATTATACTAGTCTCCGTTGGAAGTGGTGCTAGTTATAAAACTTGTCTAACTTTTCGAGGAAAATGTACTAGTAAGACAATATATCTTATTTGGCCACCTTCGAGTGAGGTGCCGTCAGTGACAAATGAGTTTGAATGAAACATACGAAATAATGTAATGGTTAATGAAAGTTGGCTAGCTTTCTGAGAGAATCATGTCAGTAAGATAATATATCTTGTTTGACCACCTTTGTGTGTCGTGCCAGTGTAGATTATTGAAATTGAATGAAACACATGAGAACCATTTTCCTAGTTTCCTTGGGGCTAACGATACGGTTCATCTAGTCACTATTAAGTGAGAGTTAGGAGTGAAGACGGACAGGAGACATTAGATGTGGACCCAGAACTGGTCATGAGAATCGTTGAATTATGAAGTAATTTTTTCACATGATAATTAAGATTAACACAAGTGAGATATAACACTAAGATGAAGGGTAATGACCGCTAAATACATTGGGATGCTTTGGCATTGAAACGACGTGTAGTGATTGGTGAATGACACATTGAAATAGGGCAATTCACCTGCTTCTATTGTTTATTTCCTGTACACACTAAGGTGTTTGTTAACTTTCCATTTACTGTTGGAATTGCGTAAAATTCTATGATTGTGAATGAAGGTTGTATGATGCTTCATGATGGAACATAGACTATCATCTGGATATGTCGTAAAATGAAAATGATAGATTACGTATGAGGGGAGTTATGAAATATATGGTCTATGTCGTATAAATAGAACTAGGTGATAGTTATGTGATACGTGACAAGTGTGGACACTGGCGCAATATGAGATGATCGTTAAGAGACATGTGATGTACGTGAATATTGAACTATATTTCCTCTCGAAGATTCTAAGAATGTGACGTGAAAATATATTGGGTTCCTTCGGGTATGCGAGGAGGGCACTAGGTCCCTTCATGTGAGTATTAGAAATGACATGGATTGATCTCATTAGAGAGAAAGTCAGGTACAACAACTTGACACTTAATGATAATATGTTGATGATAACATGAGTCATGGTATGAATTAAATGAAATGAGAAATTATGAACGATATTGACAGTCTCCTATGGAGTGTGCTAGGAAATGGGGTGCTGTACCGTCTCTCTCTCGGGAGAGTGTCAGGAATGGCGATGTTATGGTTAGCTACCATCGGGTGAGGTGATAGCGATAACGAATAAACCACGATGAGAAAAACGAAATGACTTGTGTGAGTTGGGTATCGACCAAATGGTTCATTTGATACAAAGTCAATGTCATAGATTGTTGAGAGTTTGGACAAATTATGGGAGTTTTGGATAACTTTGTTAAATTGAGGTATGATAATTCGATGCTTGATGAAGGACGTGAGTATACTTATGAGACACGGAACGTGAGGGATACCTATATGTGCGTACGTAAAGATAAGAGGATTGGATTGATGGTAGAGAAGTATGAATTGTGTTATGGCGAATGTACAGGTACGATATAACGGTCATTGGAAAATGACCCAGTATCGTGAAACGGTTAATAGAGAAGCATTGATATTGAGAAATAGCTGACGGAATTAACAGAACAACGTTGTAAGATGGTTGATTGTGTCGTTTATGCTTATCTTGTGATTCCTATAAGCTCATACTTGTTTATGGTTCATTGATCATATTATATGTCATTTCAAATCATAGTCACATGACATAAGCGTAAACATTCCTACTGGGCTTTGTAGCTCAACCTATTATTTTTACAGGTATTATTCCAAACGCTTTGCATGAAACATGAGTGATGCATGGTAGGATGCATATTTCAAAGATTTGATAGGAGACATTTAACACCCTGAAAGTGACTTTTGAAAAATGTAAACTAACTTATTTTTGAGTTATTTCTAGTGTTTGAAAAGAAGTTAAATTTTGATAATTTATTTGGATATATGTAATGGGCCAAGAATTTTCCCACTTTGATGTAACATACTTAAACGTGACTTTTGATGGTTTCGTGTATAATGAAACGATTTGTGATATTAGGTTGATCATTAAGTGTTGTGAGGTTTTATGTATGATAAATTGTTATAATAATATGTTGAAAATCAAGTACGTGACAAAAAGAACAAAAGAAGTGGGCTTGGTTGGTAGAAAGAGAAAGATTGAAAGGTAAGTTTTGAGCTAGATTGGTAAAATTTGAAAGGGGCTTTTGAAAAAACATTGTAAAAGCCCATATGTTGATTGGTGAGAGTTGCCTGAATCTCAAGACATGATTTTTCCTTGACCGTGCTTGAAAACTCTATCCTTACCTAAAATTACAACCAAAATCAAAGTCCTGCTTGATCCTAGGAGAAACTTGATTAAGCTTAAAGCATAACAACATCATGTGGGTATAGTATTTGTTCTTGGAATTTGGCATTCTATTCTTGAGACCACTAGCCATATAAAGCGTTTTTTAGTGTCTTGGATTGCGCATAAATTGCATGTCTTACATATTCTCCAACCGCATCCACATATGAGAGTACATATAACTGCATCTGTTTATGAGAGATTCAATTGTTGAGTGCATAACCAATGAGTTTCGAGTCAAAGCATAGTTCGAATGGGGACTAGGATGGTTCAATTTTTTACCTAAGGTTGTAAACATTACTTGATAGGAAACACACACACACTCTGAGTATTGATGGTAATGGATATCTTAATCCGGTGATAGTTGTAGAACTTTATATTTTCGTGACATGTTTTGGCGAGAATTCATAGAAATTGTTGTTTGCTTAGATACTCTGGAATAGTGACAGGATTCACAAGTGTTTGTGGATAGCATTGTTGGAAACTCTCACAAGACTTCACTCATCCTATTAGGGCCACCTAAGGGTTTAAAAGGCTTATTGCACGCGCTTAGTACAATCGTGAATCATACAAAAGTTGGTATATCGAGTTGTTATTTACTGTTTTCATTATTTGCCTTTTGCCCAAGGATTAGTAAAGTGTAAGTTGTGGGGTGTGATACATGCATAAATGTATACATTTAATGCCACCCAATCTACGTTTGTCCAGTCTTACGAGCCGTGTTATTGCTGATATGGCTTGTGTTTGATGATTTCAAGTCTTTGGGTTGCTAACAAAGAAAAGGGAGAAAAATGCAAACATTCCAAAGCTGGATGTCCGGACGACACTGATCCCCATTCGGACAAGGTTCAAAATGGCTTTCTACCCTAAATCCCCACACAGACATTTGGACGGGACTCTCCGCCACTGACAGGATATCCTTCAAGAAGAACACATCACTGCCATACGTTCGGATGGTAACTCCGGACGTCTGGATGGGATCACTATCCCAAGCATCGTTATGATGACGTCGGCCCTATTTACAGACGGTGTAGATGTTCAAACAGGGGATACAGGCATCTGGATGGGAGTAGTTTTCATTCTCTGATCAAATTTCTCACACAGATGTCCGGACAGGACATATCAACGTCTGGATGGCTTAGGGTGGCCAAGTTGCCTATAAATCGGGAAGTTGCGCATTTTTTTTTTGGGATCCCGACTTTTCTTAGTTTTTTAGTCATATATCATTGTGAGAAGATGACTTCAAGGGGAAAGAAGTTAGGGAAGGGATAGGAAGTTATAGAAAGAGCAGGAAAGGTGGTGTGCATTGTAATCTTCATAGTCTGGCCTTTATAATGCAGAGCTACGCTTTTATATCAATCCAATCAAGTTTAGTAGACGGATAATCTTCTGTCTAAGAAAGATGAAGCTCTAACTTTGTGTAATGTATATGTCTTATTAAGCTTTCAATTTTTATTATTCGGATCAACGTTGTATGAAATAGAACTATGGTTTTTGTAAAAGTCTTCTTCTTCTTTTTCTTATTTGTTCATCGTGCTTTCATGACATACAACAAGAACTTATTGATTTGTGCAAATTGGACTGAGATAGATTATACATCGTGACGAGGTTCAAAATGGATTTCTGCCCAAAATTACCACACAAATGTCTGGACGACACTGATCACCGTCCACACGGGATTCTCTACCACTAACAAGATGCCACCTCAGGAAGAACACGTCAATGCCATATGTTTGAACGAGAACTCTAGATGTCCGGACGGGATTGCCACTACAAGCATCGTTATGATGACGTTAGCCCTATTCACACACAGCGCAGATGTCCGGATGGAGGATACAAGCATCTGGACGAGAGTAGTTTTCATTCTTTGGCCAAATTTCTCACACAGATATGGGACATACTAACGTCTGAGTAGCTTAGGGCGGCCAAGTTACGTATAAATAGGAGAGTTGTGCATTTCTTTTGGGGATTCTGACTTTTCTTAGTTTTCAGTCATATATCATTGTGAGAAGCTGACTTCAAGGGGAAAGAAGCTTGGGAAGGGATAGGAAGTGATAGAAAGAGTGGAAAATGTGGTGTGCGTTGTAATGTTCATGGTTAGGTCTTCGTAATGCGGAGCTACACTTTTATATCAATGTAATCAAGTTCAATGACTGACTAATCTTCTATCTAAGATAAAGATGAATCTCCAACTTCATGTAATGTGTATGTCTTGCTAAGCTTTCAATTTTGATTATTCAGATCAACGTTGTATGAAATAGAACTACGGCTTTTGTAAAAGTCTTCTTCTTATTATTATTTGTCCATTGTGCTTCCATGACATACAATAAGAACTCATTGATTCGTGCAAATCCAACTGAGATAGATTATACCTTGTAAGACACATTGTGCTGTTAGACGATCCGCGCCTTAGAGATGGATCGTACTGGTAAGACAACTCGTGCTAAGCCACGATAATCTATGCCAATTGGCAGGTTAAAATATCTTTTGCCAAATATCGTGTGGACTTGCTACCTGCACAGTGTTTGAAAGATCCAGATAATAAGCATTAAATAGCTCAAAAATATCACTACAAAGAGTTTGAGCAGATTCAGGCCTTAAATCCTTTCTCCCTCAATGTTTTAGTATTTCTATTATTGTTTTGCATTTCCATATTTACTTTGCTCACAAAAACCAGACTTCATTCTTAAGAATTAGAATAGATTCAGTTAGAGTAATAATACATTTAACCTTGTTCCTGTGGATTAATACTCAACTTGTTGTTATACACTTTTCATTTTTAAAGAGCACAAGTAGTTTTACATAATCACTTGGATATGGCATAACAAGGACACACTTTTATACTAAACAAGAAGCAATTTCAATAGAAAAAAGTGAGAAACCACTTAAAATCTAAATTCTAGATCAACTACATAAATCAAACCCTCCTTCCATTGTGTCCTTAATGAATCGTAGAGCTTGGGAAAATTTTAGTGTTGTCTTTGTGAATCTAGAGTGGAGTAGAGAGAAAAAAAGTTCCAATACACACACACACACACACACACAGAGGAAAAGGAAATATCCACTTTGAAAGTTCTTGCTCAAATCCATTCAATCAACTCAAAATCAAGTTTCAATTTTCAATCTCAAGGTAAATGATCCTCTCTTAAACTTTAGTTTGTGTTTTGGATCAAAGTCATATGCTTCACAAAGCGTTAATGGTGAAAAACCTTGAAAAACATTTGGGGGAAGACAACACACCCTAACTGGTGACTCATGCATCATGACTGGTCCCACTTACAATATGTTGTGTTTTTATCTCAATCCTGACTAGTCGCCCCTATATCCTGACTCGCCACCTTTATAATTTGTTGTGTTTTTATCTCAATCCTAATTGGTCACTTTTATAACCTGTTGCGTTTTTATCTCAATCCTGACTGGTCACCACTATATCCCGGCTAGTCATCTTTACAATCTATTCAATCCTGACTAGTTACCCTTACCTTACCAATCACCCCTACTAGTCACCCTTATCCTACAAGTCACCCCTATCCTTCACCCTTACCAATCACGATTTCATACCAATTTATTTATGTCTTGTAATGTAACTCATGATGATTAATCGGTCACAAGAAAACATTGATCCATATTCTTCACTGTCCCAAAGCATGAAATTTGAACCTAGTGACCTAGAGACCTTAAACATTACAACGGACTTAAGTCATGATTCGACCTCCTTGTGCGCATCCTTCAAGGTCCGTTAAGTAGGACATGACATGTATAGTTTTGATGATCCCAACACCTACATGCATAATTTTCTTGTTTTAATTTTTTTATCTCGCATGCTTATTTAGACACTTTTATGCAATTTAGGACATCCTTTGATAATTGGTGGTTAATGATCATCTAATTAAAACATTTTGTCATGTTGAAATAAATGGACTAGTAAACGACAAATTGACATTAAACACGCGAGGCACCATAGAACACATTCATGTTTGTATACATACTTGCACATCATATTTTCATTACAACCTTACTATTCAATTATGATGAAACATCTGGAAATTATGAGTATACCTGACTAGGACTTAGAATCTCGTAAACACACTAGATCGTGATGCATGACAACATATTTCTAAGAATTTGACTACCATAGTAATCACCTTGATGGATATTAACGTGGCACTTATCATGTGCTTATGATGTTGGCGCCCCATTTGTTAGAGACAACGAGCTCTAATATGCTATTAAAAAATGTGATCGAATCAGAAATTATTCTTGAACTCTTGATATTGTCCCAACTATTAATTTTAATTACATGTATTTCAACACTTTTTTATTGCTTATGTTATTCGTTACATGCTTATATCATGTACATTTTGATTTGTTATACAAATTGGGACATACATATAGGATTATCTACTGAGCCTCATCGCTTATCATGAAATTTCTCTACCCCTAGCATTTCACGCCAAGTATTGAAGATGGATAAGAGGAACCCGAGCTTACAGTCATCGCCAACATCAATCTGGAAGAAGATTCGATAGCACCATGGTTTACGTAGACTATGGTTTACTGCTTTATAATCCAATTTTAGAACGTGCTTCCAATAATTATGTACTTTTTAATTCAAACTCGATGGTGTTTTGCCAAATTATGAAATAAAAATTTGGTTGTGTCTTAGTCAATTTCTTTTAATTAACGTTCCGAGAATCGGAGCTGTAACAACCTTAACCCATGCTACCCTTCATCAACACCTATCAAAGATGCGTAACCGAGTTTTTTGCTTAAGGGAGTTGGTTATATAATCGACATTTGGAGGTTTGGATCCCCAATTTCGTCAATCTGGTTCGATCGACGGCCCGTCTAGTTGCAAGTATTGCTACAAAGGCAGAGAATGAAGGAATTTTTGGTGATATTCGCTAGACGTATTCCCGAAGTCCATCGCAATAAATGTTCAGTAATAGCACAATCACTCAAGGCCAACACTAAGAATATGCAAACCATAAATGTACACAAGGAGGATCAAACGCAGCGGAACGTTAAATAGTAAATTAATATCCTTGTGATTAACATCAACAAAATAAAATTTCATTCAGATAGTACAAAATTACTCAAACTTGCTATTATTGCCTTTACATGTTCACACAACTTTAATTGCAAAACAACAAAGTCTATGCATAGCTTTAACTTCCAAAATGATAAAAATAAAATACTTCCAATCACACACTACAAGACTACTTCCATTCACATACTACAAGACACGATACAGCAAGTGTCCACAAGTTAGCTTTCGAAGGCTTCTTCAATCTTTTTTCAGTTTTCATCACCTGGAACATATATAAATATGCCCTATAAGCTTTCGCTCATATGAATGAATAATACCAACGTTATATGTTTCAACAAAGATACAAAAATTGTTAAAAGTAACAACATAACATATTCAAATAGGCATAGTCTTTCACATTTTTCATATCATTTATATTGCCCATCATTCTTACTTGTCATGTTTCATACCTCAAGCATTCTTGGGCGAATAAGCTAGATGTCATAAATTATTCCGTATTTATAGCATGCACGTAACTAATGTTCCCAAAGGAACGAGGATAAAGTAATGACACAACTAATTTTCACAACACTTCACATATCTATTCTGTATCTATGTTCATATTCAATAGTTTAAACACAAAACATATTGTTCATATAGTTACAAGATAAGTGGAAAAATGCATAGGACAAAGGTATTAAACATTCACCTTGACTTCAAGCGCTTACACAAGTTTCCAATACAAAATAAGCATCACAAACACAAATTTGATATATTTCAAGTTATTCTAACTTTTCATGCATCTAAAAATCTATAAGTACGGATCTGAAGTCTAAATTTTAAAATTAGTTTCAAGTCTAATAACTCTAAAGTATTCAAATATGCAATTACAAGTATCGGTATCAAAGTCAATGGAAGCTATACTCTAAAAGATTTAATAGATAAAACGAAGTTCGTACAACATTTTTATGTCCATCCAAAGTTGGATGCTCTAATTTGATACATAATAATTGCAGAAACTGCATCTTAACCAACTTTAAATTCAAAATTATTTTTGCTCAAGTAAAAATAAGGTTCAAACTCTACATATTTTCTGAAGTTCAATATGTCTAGTTTTAAACAAAATAAACGGTGTGCAATTCCGACAATCGTGCTAAAAGTTACTGCTGTTTTCTCAAAGTGTATCAATGCAGTAGGCACTGTTATGAATTTGATAGCAACTGAGTTCGTGAATTTTATAGAATTGTGTGTTTTGAATTAGACTCCGAAATATTTATCCAATATGGAAGAATATAAAACAACTCTATGTAGAAATTTCATAATCTTTCAAGTTTAGAAACAGCTCTAACTAAGTTAACAAAAATCAGATTATGGTTAGATTTTTAAATTCTGCAGATTGTCAAACTTCATAATTCATGCTCAATGTCCAAGAATCCATCAAGGGCTCATCTTAAACTCTCAAAACTCCATAAAAAAATAAATTCTATGATTTCTAAACTATAAACCCTACCAAGAAACATGAAACCAAACTTAAAGAAGATGAAATCAAAATAAAGGAATATAATATACTCACCACGTAGGGCTTGAATCTCAACTCAAGCAAACTATTTCCCCAATCTTAATTACTTCTACAAGATTGATCTTAGGTTTCTCCATTTCTCCCCTTATTTCTGTACGTTTGCTCTTGTTTCTATCATTTACAGAGAAACGATAGAATAAACGGTGAAATAACGTAGAAAGAGTTAAGATTATAATCTTATGTGGCAGAGTGCATATGCTAGAGTGTACCATCATATATTCTAACCATATATTTTCACTTATTAAGCCTAACCAAAAATATCATAAACTCATCTACTAATACATGTAATTAACAAAAATTATACGAGTTAACTTAATTAAATTGAATAACATTACCTCACATAATCAAATAAATATGGCACCACATATAACATATACACATGTATCTTAATTAAAACTAGGGTAATTTAAATTAGAGTCCTATTTACCTCTGCGGTTTAATTTTTCATCCCATCCACTTTTTGAACTTATGTTTTAA
>JABCMJ010009556.1:0-11407 GCA_014822125.1 Arbutus unedo | reverse complement strand
AAAAAGACAGAACATGCAATTACAGGTAATAGAGTGCACTACCCAAAATTGGAGAAAAGTTGGAATTACCGCAAATGGATATGTATTACCGATAATACTACCAGTAATATGGTGCATACAGAATTTTTCTTATTTTAGCAGATTAGTATTCTTTAAAATGTCATTTTTATCTTGTTGTTGGCTAGAGATCTATTTAATAGGATCTTGACTAGGATTATAGATATCTTTTGACAGTCAAGTTTTAAACGGAGTTTTTTACTTTGATGACAACAATGGTTAACAAACATTGAGAGATTTTTATTTTGAATCTAAAGTATTTTTGTTTTTCTTGTTCTTTTATTTCTCATGGATTCTATTCAAACTATGAATAGCTAATCTTCTTAAGATTTGGTTCGAAGGTGAAACATTGAACCTTGATTCAAGGTAAATCAATTCTCTCACAAAATTCTTAATTTCTAATATCGTTTTATCAAATCAAGTATCATTTTGAAATCAATCAAAAGTTTTGTAGAATTTTTGCCTGCGTGTAGACAATCTTCATTGGCACACGCAATTCTTAAATCTCTACAAGGTTTTGACTTGAAAACCCAAATTTTTTATCTTATTTATAAAACGATCATCAAATATTTTTTGATTTCTATAAACCCTAATTTTTTTCACAATTCAACGAAAGTTCGATGTTATAGAACCAAAGTTGAGTTATTTTAGAGGATTGAGTTATCACGAGTCACAGTCGATGTGGATCCCGAGAACTGGATCTTATTTCCACTAATCAGTTTTCTCAATATTTCGACCCAACATCGTTACACAACCATATTTTCCAAACTTTCTCTTCTTTTCTCCCGATAAACTTTCAAATTACTCATTCTCTGTGGATTCAACTCTGGACTTCCGAAATTATTATGCTACAACCGATCAATTGATCCTACGCTTGAGATCCATGTTTTATTGACACCGGTTGACAACAAGCAGGTTTACCCCTTGAGACTCAATATTATTGTGCTTTGATGTTGGAATCATGATTTTAGATTATTGTCGTTGTGTAGTTGGCCTGTGTTGCGTGATTCTGGTTAATGTTGAAAATGTTAGTTTAACCGGTTACAGCTATTGTGTTGCCCCGATTTTTCATAGAATTTGACATAATTGAATGTTTGGGAGAAACCTAGATTAAAGGTTAGGGACATGGTTTGGGGGTGCTGGACGAACTTGACACGTTGATCTGTATTCGAGGTGCTGGATGGTCGAGATACATTGATATGTATTCAAGGTGTTGGACGGTTTAGATACGTTGATATATACTTGTTGTGCTGGACAATTTAGATACGTTAATCTGTACTTGATATATTGGACAATTTAGATATGTTGATCTATACTCAGTGTACTGAATGGTCTTTGACGTTGATCTATACCTAGTCCCAAGATGTGATGGATATAGTACAAAAATTGAGTCTCGAGGTGAGTTATGGGGATTTGATTCCACAAACTTGCTCTATTAGTTAGATTCCCATTAGCCGTTGTGCCATGTTTTCATTCGGGTTTAATTTTCACCAGGCGTTGTTCCGATTTAAATGAAGGAAAGAATGAACTTAACACATTTACGCGTTATCTATTGTTTTTGGTATCTCATCACGAGTTATGATTATATCAAAACGAGTTGCATCTTATCTCATTTTGATATCTAATGTTAGTGTTAATCATGTTATTTTATTTTAGCATCTATTGTTATCTCATATATTGTATCGAATATCTACACACTTGACGATATTATTAGCCATAGTATAATTGTTTATCATGCTATATATGTTACGCCTTTGGATTCAATTTTTTGGGTAACCATTTCTACTGAGTGTCAAAACTCATCGTGCAATTTTTCTGCCCCTAACATTTCTTGCCAGATATAGGTGTACAGATTGAGAACCCGACAGGACACGTGGAGTCAGAAACTACCAACGGAAAGACATTGACATGATTGTCATACCTTTAGATTCACTCTACACATTATTTATCTTAAATTCAAATGTAAACCCAAAAAAGTATTTTGTCATTTCAGTTTCAAACTCGATTTACCTTAAATAATAAAAGTTATTTTATTTCATGAATAAAAGTTGGTTTCCTTTTAATAAATTATTTTGACAGATAATATGCTATTTAAAAGAATAAAAAAATGCTTAATGTGCTAAAAATTGGGGCGTTATAATAGAGAGAGAGAGAGAGAGAGAGAGAGAGAGAGACTATTGTTGAATCATCTCACGACACCCTTGAACCCGCGATCAAAGTAGAATCTATAACCTTCAACCCTTAGATTAGGGAATTTTAAAATTAATCGCATGAATTTCAAACCACTGTGCTTTTGTTCATGAAAAAACCCAGAAACTCATATATGCCGAACAGACAACTGGTCGCAAGGGCGGTCCATCGGTCTAACTATCGAGGTGATAACTAACTTGGGTTTTGATCCCTGGACAGTTTTATAATTATGCCGACTAGTTTTAAATGTGAAACCAAAACCTCACACTTGGCACATGTATACACGTAGACTTGTTACTATGTCCACGAATTCTTGTGAGATTATGTGAGAGCAAGATTGTTAATGTTGACCAGAAATTTCTTATGTAATGACGTCGTTATGCTGGAATTATGATAATGTTATGCCGTTGAACTGTTGTTATGACGTTGTTAGAGATTTTGTTATAGTGTATAATCCTATATGACTATCATATTGATCATGTGATCTCATGGTTATGCTATTTTATATCCGTTATGTTGTCTATTTAATTTTGGAGACATGCCTAAATGTGTACGTTAGGGACATTAGAACACACGACAATCGGACAAGGCAACGGAGGGTGTCGAGTGGTCGGGTTTATGCGAACACTTGTAGAAACAAGTAGGGATAATGGAATGTTAATTGGGCTGGGTGCCCCTGACTATGGCGATTTAGTTGGATGGGATTGACTCGTTAGTTTTGTGTACTGAAAGAACTTCATCTAGGTGGAGTTAGGGATAGTTGAGGGTGATTCAAGATCAACTGTACCTAGTGATGGTGCAGGTTAGGTAGAGGACCTTGAAGGGTAACGATCGGAGTTCTAAATGATTTTGGGCCGTATCGGAGAGCGGTTGCATTGAGCTGGACTCAACGCGCCACATTCGTGGAGATCTACGTAAGGTGAGGTTGGAATGAATTTGATAGGACTGTAAAAAGTTATTTCCTTGCAAGGTCGACGATGGCTTAGTTAGGTGTATCAATTAGGTCTAAGTTCATTAAAGACTTGTTGTAGGTAAAGATTTGCCAGTTTCAATTGAGGGCCTTACACTAGGTCTGAGGGTAAGATGAAGTTCTCGAGATAGATATTTCTAGAAATATTAAATGAAGATTCTTAATGAAATTACAAGTTTGCTTCTACTATTTCCTATACTTTGTTGTTATACATATACAATTGTGAGTTTGTCTTTCGTATAGTTTTTTTAATTAAGTGTCACAACTCATAGAGCAATTTTTCTGCTCTTGACATTTCAAGCCAAATGTAGAAAAGCAGCCAAAGATGCAGCCAGAGTTACATCTCAAGCAGAAGGACTCAGGATCTGACAGAGTGAACTTCACCAACACTTGGATTCTTTAACCTTCGAAACTCTGTATCTGTTATTTTAAATTACTGTACCACATGTAAAATTCATTTGGGCATTTGAGTAAATTCCTTTGTACTTAAAATTTTATTCTTCAATTGATATATTTTTTTCAATAAACGAAGTTATTTCTTTTAAATATTTCTTTTATCTAAAAAATTATATTTAAAAGAGTTTTCTTAGCGTTGTCGAAAATCGGGGCGTTACACATCATAATTCTATAAATTTGCAAGCTAATTAATTAAGCTTAATTAAGAGAAAAATTGTGTATAACATTGTCAGTTACTACTTGTATATTTAAATTTAAGAAAATCTTTATTACTTGTTACCATAATGATGTGGATTTTTGTATTCTTGTTTTTTAACCTACTAAATTGAGAATCGTATGTTTTCACTTAAAAAAGATAAAAAGGTAAATTAACACTAAAAATAATGACACAAATGTCAAACCTTATAAAAATTGAATAAAAACATAACTTGAAAATCCTGATGAAATTAAAACCTATATAGCATGGGTTCATAGGATCCTGATTTAAATTACCCATTTGTCCTAACTCGCTTACTTTTAAGCACATTTTGTCTCTATTAAAAAAAATTTGCATTTATTATTTTGATCTCAAATTTTTGTGAATTATTGGTTCGTCTCGATGATAGGAATTTAAAAAGTATAAAATTATGTTCAAAACTTAAAAATTTACACTAAAGACGACAAATACGTACAAAAGACCATTTTTTAATTATTTTTGTCTTTTTCTAAATTTATTAAAATTTGGTTCGTTATTTATAACTTTCAAAATCTCTCGTCGAGACGAACCAATAATCTACAAAGATTAACGAAAGGCAAAAAATAAAAAAACAGTTCACATGAGGATAAAAAAATAATTAAATAATAAAGTCAGGCCATACCTAGAATTTTTAAAATCCAATCAATATTCATAGTTTTTTCATAAATTAAGATTTAGAGCCTATCAGGTAATCAATGAGGGTATGATTATGATAAAAAAATTCTAACTTGTTTCTAAAATAAAACTATCTTATCTAAAATACAAATTTATAGTATATTTATAATAAACTTACATTTGGAATATGAACGTTACTCTCATCTACGATTCAATCTAAAATAAAGCTATCTTAAAAAAATAGGCAAAAATTATTTTCTAAGCAAAATAACTGCAGAAAATTGCTTAAAATTTCTCATTGGTGGAATGAGAAAATGGCTTGTAATATTCTAACATTCGAGTGGGAAAAAAAAACACCCTACAAAACGATACCCAAAGCCAGGGGTAAAAACGTAAACATAAAATATGCCTATGCAGCGACAGCGAAAAATTATTGAGTGCACCTGATACTATCAGCACCCATCATCACTGCATTTTTATAAAGTTTAATATTAAATGTATAAAATCTACACATATTTATGGTGATGGTAGTATTAGAATTATTCTAGAAGTCGGTCTAAGTACTCGACTAGTCAAGGCATAGACGCTAGGCAACAGCGGTCGATTAATTGGCATCTAGGTAAATCCAATACAACAATATTATGTTTTAAATATAATGTATTAGTTGATAATTAAGTGACGATTAATTAATCGATATACAAACTTAGTAAATTTTTTAAAGAATTTAATTTTAATTAATTTCCAAATTTTACATGTTAATTTCTGTATATCATTTGATTTTTGAATGTTGAACGTTAAACATTTAACTTTATTTTTAATTAGTTATTTATTGCTATTTAATTTTTAATTTTATTGTTACCTTTTACTTAATTCATTTCTTATTAATTTTATATTTTATATTTAAATTTTGGGAAGAAACAAATATTTTTTGAAATAATAACAAAATTAACTAATCTCTAAACGTCGGTCCATGAACTAAACATTTCTCTTTTGCCCGCTAACACGTAGCGATTTTTGAAAAATTAAATATTTGGGCATCAGCTTTAGTTGCTACGGGACCACTGAATAATTTTCTTAAACAGCAGTAAGATTTATGACACCCATTTCCAAGTTTCTGACAGTAAAAAAAAAATTGTCCCCGCTCTCTCCCTCTCTTTCCCTCTCACACACACCGAAATTCAACCAAAATCCACCATGAACGTACCTTGAACTGGCTGCAAAATTCGGAAAGCATTCGGTCATCCATGTCCATGAACCCCATCTCTCACCTCAACTTCTCTCTCTGAAACTCCCTCTTTATCTCTCTGAAAAAAGAATCGAAATGGTTTCTGTTAACCCATTAGGAGACCTCAGCCTCAACCTCAACCTCAACCTCCTCCCAAACCCCACCACCACCACCACCACCACCACCCCAACTCTCATCACCCCCAAATTGGAGCCCAAACCCGAACCGTACGACGAACCATCTTTCCATTTCCGTCAACCTTATTTTTCAACCCCTAACCCTAACTCCCTAATTCAAGAGGAGGACAACAATGTCTTTTCGGAGTACGACCGAATCTCCGAGGCCTTTCGGACCGCTTTCGCCAATAGATTCTCTGGTACCAACGTGTCGGATCCTGATTCTCGAGCTATAGTCCCGGTCCCGCCGGACCAAAACGTCGCCGTGGTACCGTCCACGCCGCGGCTAAATCAAAAGCGGTCGTCGGAACTAGTTAGGGTTATGGATTTGGGCGTTGACGAACATAGGTGTTTCCGCGACGCCCTTAGGAAAGCGCGAATGCTGTACGATTCGTTGAGGATTTTTGCGGCTGCGGAGGATGAGAAACGGCAGCGTTTGGGGCTCGAGAGGCAGGCTCGGGCCCGTAGCGATCTGAAGGCGGCGTCAGTGATGAAGGAGAGGGGGTTGTGGCTGAATCGAGATAAAAGGATCGTGGGGTCCATCCCAGGCGTTCACATTGGGGATTTGTTCTTCTTTCGGATGGAACTCTGTGTTGTTGGACTACATGGAACTCCTCAGGCCGGAATAGATTTCCTTCCGGCCAGCTGTAGTTCAAATAGGGAGCCAATTGCGACGAGTATCGTCGTTTCAGGTTTACAAAGCCTTCTTATTATAGTAGTATTCATTTTAGTTGTTAATGACGAGATGTTTCAAATTTTGTAGGCTCGTAAAGCCCGGGATTTCTTTTTTTTTTTGTGGTAAAATTAGATATCTTTTGACTATGTTTCCCCGAAGATTTTGAAAAAATTGAGATTCAATCTAGTTTTTGAATTTTTGATCGAAAAGTCCAATTACATTTTCCTGCCATATTTGGCTATAATAAGAATTAATAATAAAAAAATCCAAAAAGTGGAGTGGTGATTGGGCAAGCTCTTGTTTACCTTCGATGCAGATTGTTAAGCAAAAACATAAGTGGATAGCTAGGGAGGTCTTTGGTTCCTATTTGAAGCTTGATCTCTTGAATCTTGTGTTTAGATTGCAATGGAGTAGTTTGTTGTTGAGTGGCATTTTCCTGTTGATAGAAATTGGTGTTGTATCTTGAACTTCTGTTACAATTTATTTGAGATGTATTTGCATATTTACCTCTGAAAATTTTAATCTTGCACCCGTCCATCGTCAGGTGGATACGAAGACGATGAAGATGGGGGCGATGTCATTATATATACAGGTCAAGGAGGGCAGGACAAGAATTCAAGGCAGTGTGTCCACCAGAAACTGGAGGGGGGAAATCTTGCATTGGAGCGGAGCATGCACTATGGACTTGAAGTGAGAGTGATCCGTGGGCGAAAGCATGAGGGGAGCCCCAGTGGTAAAGTTTATGTTTATGATGGGTTGTACAAGATTATTGAGTCATGGTTTGATGTGGGTAAATCTGGGTTTGGGGTGTACAAGTATAAACTTGTTAGAATGGATAATCAACCGGAAATGGGTAGTGCTATTTTGAGATTTGCTGAGAATTTGAGGAATGATCCGTTGTCGGTTAGACCAGTGGGTTATATTAGTTTTGATATATCAATGAAGAAGGAAAATGTGCCAGTTCTTTTGTATAATGATATAGATAGTGATAATGAACCGGTGTACTATGAGTATACCGCGACGACTATCTTCCCTTTTTATGTGTATCATGGGGGAATGAGTAGTGGGTGTGACTGTATTTCTGGTTGTGCTGCTGACTGCCTCTGTGCTAAGAAAAATGGGGGTGAATTCGCCTATGATCATAATGGAATTTTATTGAGAGGCAAACCGCTGATATTTGAATGTGGGATGAACTGTCGATGTCCCCCTGAATGCCGGAATCGTGTGAGCCAAAAGGGAGTGAAGAATAGGCTTGAAGTTTTTAGGTCAAGGGAAACTCGTTGGGGAGTTAGGTCTCTGGACTTGATTCCAGCAGGTGCTTTTATTTGTGAGTTTGCTGGAGTTGTTCTCACTAGAGAGCAAGCCCAGCTTTTTACAATGAACGGAGATAGTAGATTGGTATACCCAAATAGGTTTGCTAATAGATGGACTGAATGGGGAGATTTATCAAGAATATTTACTGATTTTGTGCATCCATCAATTCCGTCAATTCCTCCATTAGACTTTGCAATGGATGTGTCAAGAATGAGGAATGTGGCTTGTTACATAAGCCACAGTTCAATTCCTAATGTCCTGGTGCAGTGTGTGCTGTACGATCACAATAGTTCGTTCTTCCCGCACCTTATGCTGTTTGCAATGGAGAATGTCCCACCGTTGAGAGAGCTCAGTCTTGATTATGGTCTGGCTGATGAATGGAACGGGAAGCTTCGTATTTGCAATTAGCTAACTTTAAGGAGTTGATGCTTTTGTAGTTATGGAGCAATTCAGAGTTTTGAGATATTATATACTGAGGTAAGCCATACTTTCTTATGGCCGGCATAAACTTTAGCTTACTAGTTTAATTAGCTTGTGCATAGTACTTATTTGTTAGTTTATCTTCTGATATATAAATTGTAGTCGTACTTCCTCTGCTTTGTTGTGGCTTTGGTTGAATCTCATTAGAAGTATCTAGTTATTGGTGGTAGTGTGTTATTTAATTTGCTATTTTCATAATGCAGTATCTTTTCTGTGAAGCATTTACCAGAGGATGGAGCCTTTAGCATTTAATAGTGCCGAAGAAGCAAATAATTTGTTTGTACGATGGAGTTGTGGTCATGTGGATTGTTGGTTTAATGTCACTATAGTTGGATTCTTGTAGTAGGTCCTAGTTTCTATGTGACGTATTGGACCTGCTTCTTTTCAGTAGCTTTTGTTCCATAGAATGCTTAAATAAACAGGATTTCATCTGCAGAGTATTTATGGTATGCAACTAAGGTTTCTGAAACTTCATTTACTTGTTCCTCCCCCATCTTTGTCTGCTTTTCTTAAAGTTCTTTGGTGTCGAATAAATGTTTCTTATCAGAAGAAACTGATATGCTACTTTTCGTTTCAAGTGTCAAAGAATTGTTCGCTTATTTCTATTGTAAAATTGATATTGTGACACTCCTAATGCCATCATATTTATTTTAACTCAGCGGAGGAAGAGATTTTTTGATGTTGGAAGCACACAAACTTGAGCAACAGCATGTGAAGGGTCTTCCTTGTGCGCCAAGTCTAGAGTATCTGGTGACCTAACTCTGTTTTTTCCGCTATTTCTATCTTCTATAAATAAAGATGATGTAATCATGACTTTATGTTGGGTGAAAGGGAAAACACTCACCAGTTTATCTAGATGTGGCTAAAATTAAACTCGTCATCTAAGATTGGTTTTGACTTGTGCAATTGTGTAAATGATGCATGTAATGGGGGATGTGAGGGAAGTTGGCTGTACTGCATTAAACTCTACCTGTTTTGGTAGTTGAATTGGTCGGAATATAACTGGTTATAGATACAAGAAAGTTTCAGTAGCCCTAATGCAATTTGCAAGGGTGAGCACCAACACAACCCTCGCCGTCTAAACTACGGGAAGGAAATATTTATATCCCTGGCCCCTAGTAGTCTGTATATCCTACTTCTAGGTTGTCTGAGTTAAAAATTACTTTAAAATCTGAATGTCTGACTACTTGTTGATTTAATGTCAAATAAGTAAATAAACAACTAAAAAACAAAAGAAATATCATGTACTCACATGGTTATGTTCTATTCGGAGGAAAGCTTTGCAACTTATAGTGTGATTGTGAACTCCTAAGTGAAGTACTAGACCTCTAGTAATGGAGCTTTCAAGCATTTGATTCAATAGGCAAGTAGGAAGCTAGAAGTAAGTTGCATATTGGATAAACAGGTAAGACCCCAAGAGGTAAGTATGGAACTTAAAGGTTGATGTTAGATGGAAATGACAATAAATGGAAAGCGGCAGCAAACTTTAACCTTTGCTTTTTCCTATTTCTCACATGCTGTAATGGTGCATTGAATTCACAGCTGTTATATTATATCCACTGTTCCGGTTCTGTAACGAGTGTACAAATTTAACCCCCCGAGGTTAGTCTAGTTAACTACTGCTAGAATCTTTGCACCACATTAGGAGCTCAAGGGTTTGAGTCCTGCCATAGGCAAGATCCCTTCATTCCCTGGCTATGACTTTCCAATGTTCCAAGAAAAGAATACACATCGGGCGGGTGCAAAATTCTTCAGATTGACTCTATTGTTTTGAATGTGTGCGTGAAACGATTTCATGATCGACATCCCCTTCTGATAGATCCTTAGTTTTAGATTATGGTTTTAGCAGAGATTGTAACCCAACATGGATGTCTGCTGAACCATGCTCAACACCATTCGTAGTGTGAAACCCTTTCATGAAGGTCATCCATCCTCTTTTCAGTTTTAAAGCGGCAATGGCTTAGCAAGAAAATTCAGTGTGGTAGATCCAAAATGTACAAGTATTTAATGAGAATTGCTAAATTTGGCAGATCTATACGGGAAATGTTTTGTGAGCTAAATTGTTCACAATTGGGCCGTGACTAATAGTCTAAGATACAAGTGTCTAATACTCGTCAGTGAACAAAATTTCAATTCAAACTTGTCACCCTCATATAAAATCTAACACACATCCCGTTGTCCTTCAAGCTCAATTTTGAAGTGACAAACGACCAGGTGGAATACAAAGCTTGTGTTGTAGGAATGGAGGCCACTCTTGAGATTGGAGTTAGAAGGTTGGAGGTGATTAGACAAGCTTTCTTCACACGATGCTAAGTCTTCATGCCCTTTGACGATTAGAAGCCTTGGCACCATGGGTCTGGGTAACACAAGCTTCATTCTCTTGCAAAATATAGGCTTTCAGCATACGATGCGAAGCCTTCATGCCCTGGCCGTCTAGCTTCGACTCCTTTGGAGGTCGGTACTCATTCGGAGGTTGGCATTGGAGGTGGAGAATGGGTTGTTCGCCCTACTTTGCATGGGGTACCCATTTCTTCAAACAACTTGGTGCTCAATCAACTCCATATCTCAATCGGCCCTTTTTGTTGAATCTGTAATATTCATACGTGTATGAATAAAGGTGAGCAGTTCAAGTTGAAGGTATTAACATTTTGTAGTATGGTAGCAGAAGAAGGTAGAAAAGGACTACGGATACTTGACTTCTTGCCAAATCAAGCATGTGAAGCCAACTTTGCGGCACACCTCCTCTAGCATGGAGTAATAAATAAAGGGTGTGTGATGTCAAGAAGATATGACTATTTGTTCTCATTTTTAGCATACTTAAGTTTTTACTTATGGATATCAAGATTTATGAACTTTCTTTAGATTTCGTTAGGGTGTATGCCTTCTTGCTTTTTAAGAATGCCTCGTTAACCCCTCATAAAAATGTAAGACCTTTCCTTGTGATTGTAAGGCCACTCTGAGTCAATGTTCTAAAAATCGCTAAGCGCTAGTCGGGCGGTCGAGAACCTTCTAG
>JABCMJ010009552.1:0-13173 GCA_014822125.1 Arbutus unedo | reverse complement strand
TAAATTTTTAGTATTTTTTTGAGAATAAAATTCGAAAAACACGACTGAAAGGGATTCGAATGAGCGGTGTCAATCGTTTTTTTCCAAAGTTAAGCCCATTAAGACATGTGATGAATGTGAAGATTTTTGAATAATTTAAGAGATTTTTAACTTTATTTTATCAATCAACAAAAAAGAGAAAAATAACAACAAAATATAAATCAACAAATATCTTACTATAAATTTTTAAAAAACTTGTTTGAAAGGGATTTGAATGAGTCATATCAAGTACTTTTTTTGGTCCAAATAAGCACATTAGAATGAATGTAAAGAGGATAAAGAGGAGTAAAATAAACAAAATTCACCCCTTTACAATTGAATAATTTTTGAGGAGACCAAGAACTACCCAAAAATTATCAAAGAAAGACCTTCTATGGTGAAAATGTTAAACAGAGTGAAATGTTATTAGGGACGTACAATTTTTGAGTTTTCAAACCCAGCCATCCCTTAGGGGTAATAAGTTATGAGGCCCATCCAAACGAGTCCTTATGTCATTGTACACGATTTCAAAGTTAAAAATTTTGTCGATAGAATTAATAAATGTGTGAGATATTTATTTATATATCAGAGCTTTTGAATTCAATATATGTTTATAGAATCTAGAAAAAAAATAGAATTGTTATTATCTGTTGCTATGGCCAGGGGTGATATCGGTTCGATTTGGCCAAAAAACTCGAACCAAACTTGTCATTCCGATTTAAAGGTTTTAAAACTGAAATCGAACCGAAGTGGTTCGGTTTGGTCCTGCCGGTTTCAGTTTGGTCCGGTCTGATTTCGACGTAATTAGGCTTGGACAAAAAATAAAAAAAATTGTAAATAATTAATAGATCTATGTCAAGTAAACTCATTCCATACTAAACTTTATTAAAAAATTACTAACAACTAAGAGGTGGAGGGTCTGGAAAACTGATGGTGAGTGAGATTATGATAGATAGAATACTGAGAATGAGAAGTGGAGGCGGCAAGAGGCCCAGGGTAAATAAAGTGAAAGTGAGAGAAATGATTATGTTTTTTCCATATACATGATTACATGCAGGGTACTACTATACCTATATTTTTAAATTTTTAGGTTTTTTTATACATACTGGTTTGGTTTGGGTTGAAAGGGTATAAAATAAAAAATTGGATTAAAATTTTTCTAAATTTTTAAATCGGATCAGATTGAACTAAATGAACTAAAAAATCAAACCGAATCACCAATTGAGTTCGATTTGATTTCCGATTTACACTTTCACACGTAGCTATGGCAGTATCTAGCCATAGCCTTAGCAGCCTGTGCTACTTTCTTGGGATGATTACTTATTTGTATCCTTTTGACCTCACAATTATTTTCCTTTCTCAAACTTGAGGGATTGGGGGGGGGGAGGTGAGAAAATTTAAAATAAATTTTGTGTTTGGTTTGTATTTTTAGAAGAAAAATAAGAGTTATAGAGGAAAATGAAGGAGTGAAGAGTATAATTATTTTAAGTATATTACTTCACCCTGAAAACTGGAAGAAAAGTGAGATAAAATAATATTTTTTATTTATAATCTCAATTATAGTTTTTTGATAAGACAGAAAAATGAGCAATAAATTAAATTGAAAAATTAAAAAAGTAAAAAAAATTATAACATTCATTTTTTTCCTTAACCAAACATGAAAAATATTTTAAAATTTCATTTTTTTCTAAATAAACCAAACAAATAAAAAATATATCCCTCTCCTTCTCTTCCCCCCTCCCTTTCCTTCAGCTCCCTCCGCTCAATCTAAACTAATAAGTGTAAATCAGTGAAGTATTGATCTGACCCAATATGATGAATAAAGCTGTTGAGAAAACTAATAATAGTCAAAGAAACAATAGTAACATCAATTATTGATCTGATCCAACAATGATGAATTTTGTACCGTATTAGACAAATGAGGCACTATTTATTTGTGTACCGTATCACTTTAAATATCGGACAATATTTGATGTACCCGTCTATATTAGACATTCAAATTGTATCGGGTATTTTTAAAATTTTGGCCATTACACAAAAAAATTTTGTTAATTAGAAATTTTTTTTTGTTAATTAGAAATTGATTTTATTATAATTACTTTCAAAATGAGCTATATGTAATGTTACTTTTAGGAGGAATATTATTTTAAAAATTAATAATTATGTTTCTAGCCTTTTTAAAGGGAATAAAATTTTATGACCGGTGGCTATGTCCCCGTACACATTTTTGTCTATTCAAGATAACTTAATCTTATAATTTGGTATTTATAACTAATTTAAAAATTCTTATGCACTATTTTTAAATGTATGATATAATTTTGTAGTAAATGACCTTAATCGAAAAGTATATATTATGTTATAATAATAAATTTGAAATGGTACGTCAAATTATATTGTATGTATTATACAATTAATAAAAATAATATGTCGAAACATATTAATATTAATACATATCATACAACTAATAAAAATGATAAATTTATCGATATAAAATTAATAATTTTGATCTGGACAACTTAGAAAAAAAGACCTTCATAACCAAGCATACATTTCTAGAAAATCCTAGCCCTAGATTCTGTATCTACGATAGATCTTTTATTCCAAATATTAGGTCAACACAATCTTCCTAGATCCTCGTATCCATGGAAAGATTTCAACTTTTTTGCTCCATCCAAGCTATTCTTTCTTTGTCTTTGTGAATCTGAGTTAATTATTTAATTATTAATTTATTTTTATTTAAATTTTTTTATATTTTTTGTTTTTTATTAATTTTTTATGAATAATTTGTTTCTCTCGGCCAGAAATTTTAGAAAAATTATAAATAATAAATCAAATTTAAAAAAATTCAGAAAAGATAAAAATAATTCAAAAATATGATTTTTTTGTGTTTATTCGTCGTCTTTAGTGATTTTTTTAAATTTTGAACATAATTTTATACTTTTTAGATTCGTCCCATCGAGATGGACTAATAATTCACAAAAAAGTCAAAACAACAAATGTAAAAAAATTTGAATAATCAAGTTAGGCCAAATTGGGCACATTTACAAAATCTAGATTTTGGAGAGCTATAGTACAATTTTTTGTAGTTCGCGTGTAGTACGGACAAAATAACGTAATTTAGCCCACTTTATTCTTGAAACTATATCATTTTAATTCAATTCATTTTGATAACAATACGCGTGATATGTTGAAACAATATAGTTTTGAAGATAAAGCAGACAAAGCTATGTTATTTTGACCGTACCACACATGTATTACGAAAAAGTGTACTATAGTCTCCCTGAATCCGACATAATGTGTCGTCTAATGAAGCCTTTGAATACTTATTACATTCTTCTCCAAAAAAAAACTTCACTATTTGGAAATCGGATAATTTCATTTACACATCCTACAAATCTATATTACAAAGAAGAACGGTGTGAGATTCTCAAAAAATATTTTTACAACAATAGTTGAAATCATTTTTTCATCTAACGATTGAGATTTATTATAAAAAATAGTTACACAATAATCTTAACTAGTATTTATTGATCCCATAACTTTTTAAAAAAATCTATATTGCAAGAAAGAATGACGAGGAACTCTCAAAATACGTTTTTACAACAAGAGATTGTTTTTATCTAACGATTGGGGTTCACTATAAAAAAAAATAGTAACACAAGAATCTTAACTAGCATTTTATTGACCCTGCAACTTTCAAGATCGAGAGGGAGTTGTATGTCAGATCGTCGTCCAGGGCTTTGGGTGATGGCCAAAATGTTGAAATTTCTAGGATGAAGTGATCGAACTACTAAGAGAAGGGACATCTAACGACTAGTTGCAAGCTGCACAAAGAACTTCTGGAGAAACTAGTCGCTGAAGGACAGTTGCAAGAGTTCATTATTAGGGAGAAGACTTTGGCAATACAGACTGCAGTTCTGTTAGCCCAAGTTGAATATCTGAAAGTATGAATGATCAATGTCATACATGGAATAATGGATATTGAGTCCAAGCAAAGCATCTGAGTGGAGCTATACAAGGCCAAAGTGACCAAAGAGGTGATAAGCATTGAAGTCCTTGCAAAGAAGTCGAGATTGGAACTGAACACATCTGGGATAATTTTTTTTTTTCTAATTATGATTTAGACAGAGTGCATCAACCACATAATGACACCTTGGTCGTCACTATC
The DNA here is from genome assembly GCA_014822125.1 of Arbutus unedo. Lineage (NCBI taxonomy): Eukaryota > Viridiplantae > Streptophyta > Magnoliopsida > Ericales > Ericaceae > Arbutus > Arbutus unedo. The sequence goes on along the minus strand of JABCMJ010009552.1, from coordinate 8,987 downwards.
TGTCTTGACCCTTGCAATGTGGGACGGTTGTTGATTGACCAATGGAGCTTGGTTGAATCTTTTATTATTCCTTATTCAAAAGAATGGAGCTATCGGAGAAGGACTTGTTGCCAACCGAGGTCCCATTGGTCTATTTCAATAGGGCACCGGTTTGGCCAATCAACAAAGTTGTTTTACCGGTTTGAGTTGGTACGATCATTGTGGATTGCTTGTTCGTGGTTGTAGATGTACCAGGCCCATACAATGTAATTTTGGTTTGCGTATGGTTGCACAAAATGAGGGCAGTAGCCTTAACCTATCACTAGGTGGTCAGATATCTAGAGGTGCTCGACATGGAGGAAAACTTGGGAGATTAGATTGTGTCAAAGAAGTGTTACATCGCTGCTGTGAAAAGCAAGGTTAGTCTTGAACAAGTTCATTTGGTTGAACTCCTAGATGCTTTGGTCTTAGAGGACATTGGCACGGTGGCCACGACGAAAGCTATAAAAGACCTTATCATCGTACCGATAGACCAGTCCACTCCTAATCGTTACTTTCTTCTCAGGTCCTCTATGACCGAATTGGAGAGGATCGAGATGGTAGCATTCTTGAGTAAAAACATTGAGGTATTTGCTTAGATGACGTACAGGATGCCGAGCCTGTATTTAGAGTTTATTTCTCAGTAGCTTATTGTGGACCCTACTCAACTTCCGCTAGTTCAAAAAGCAAGAAGACCAACTCTCATGCATACAAAGGCATTATTTGAAGAGGTCGACAAGTTCCTGGAAGCAAATGCGATCGAGTGAGTTTAGTACCCAACTTGGTTGGCCAACAAAGTTGTCGTGAAGAAGAAAAACGGCAAATAGAGGGAGTGCATGGATTATACAAATCTCAACGATGCCTGTCTGAAGGACTATTTTCCTTTGTCGTGCATCGACTAGCTAGTCGACGCAACGGCTAACCATGTGCAGTTGAGTTTCATGGATGCTTACCAGGATTATCACCAAATAGCCATGCACAAGCCGGACAGAACCAAGACGCATTCATCAGCCCGAGGAGCCTGTTCTATTATAGAGTTATGCCGTGCAATCTGAAGAATGTCGGAGTGACTTTCTTTAGGTATGAGAATCTATTTTCATCATCGAGGAGATATCCAACCAATGGTTAAAGGCTTTTTAGAAAGGCCCAAATTGGGTTGTCTACATAATTTATAACACATATTTTTGAATTATTTTTATCTTTTATGAATATTTTTTGATATTTGGATACTATTGTTTTTAATTTTTTAAAACTTCTTATCGAAACGGATTAATATGTTTTAAAATTGACTCAAATCGAAAAAGTGCTATTTTTTTAATAAAGATAAAAAATAATTCAAAAGAATTATTAGGCCAAACCCAAAGACCAATAAATGTTAAGCTAGCTAGAACCCTCAATCATTAATTAGGCCCAATTTAGAGGATTTGAGTGAGCTATAGTGTAGTTCCGCGAAACGATATAGTTTTGCTCACTTTATCCTTAAAACTACATTGTTTTGATTTATCACGTGAGTTGTTATCAAAATGTATGAGAATCAACATAATATAGTTTGCTTGCACTAAATGCGCACTATAACCTCCCTAAATCCAACTTATTTTCTAAATTAATATTTTGTTTTTGTTTAAATTTCTTTTATTTTTGTTGCTTTTACATAAAATTTCGAATTATTAGTTCGTCTTGACGAAAAAATTAAAGTAAAAAATATGATAAAAAACTTTGGAAAGTTTACTAAATTTAAATAATCCAAAATACATACATACATATATATATATATATATATATATATTTAATTATTTAATCTTTTCTAAAATTTATAGGTTTGGTTTATTTTTAAAATTTTGAACTTCTCTCATCGTGACGAATTAATAACATATAAAAATTAATTAAAAACACACTAACTTAAGAAATTAAATAGTAATAAATAATAAAGTAAGGTCAAATGTAACCTTAGAACTTAAAAATTTATATGTTAGTTACTTCGCTCTTCTTCAAGTCAGTCATTCATTTCATCATGTAGTTACTACGTTTGCGAAAATATTTTCAACAAAAAAACAATTTGCAAAATTACCTTCTTACTATCATTTTTCTATTTCTTTTCGACAATTAATATTGTTTATAGTGCCACAAGAGTATTTTTCAATTTTTTTAAAAAACAAAATTTACGTAAAATTAATTTTAAAGACGGCAATTCAAAAGTATCTATGGTTTTTGATATCACTGAACATGATGTACTCAACAGAACTCATGGAAAAAAAAGACAAATTCATATAAAGAATACTAATTGATTGCTACTTAAAGCTCCATTTAAATAGATTTGGTTACATTCATATCAACAATCCTAAAGAAACAAGGGGTGTGCTCACAAATGCATTTGTTGATTTGGTATAAGCCATGCGTTATCAATTTTGTATATAGTATATACATGAAAATTTGGGGCCAATACATGTGCATCAACAGTAGTTTTTATGGATTCGAAGAAGTTGTAATACACTTTTACGTAATACGGGTGTATTACACCCGTAATACGAGAATGTACAAAAGAAAGGGGCTCCACTAAATGCAAATGTTTTTTTAAGGTTTAAGAGTAAATCAAAACTTACCGTGTAACACTATGACACCATTATATTCTTTTGTTCTATCAAACTTTCTCCAATCTGGTTAACTAAATTTTGGACACCTATATTTTTTAATTATTAAATATATATTTAATTCTTAATTGTTCATTTATTTTAATAGTGATACTTCCAAATTCAAATCCTAGGTCTGTTCCAAACTGCTCCCCCAAATCACATTATGCCTAGGCTCAAATCGCATCGTTGTCGGTGGCAGCTTTTGTTAATTTCAATTTACTACTTTTTATCAAGTAAAACAAAAAACAAAAGTAATATTATTAACACATCACATTGTACATCAAGTTACACATTATGCTTATATGATATTTACTAATTTGAACACATATCAAAATTTATGATACATATTTTTATATTTGTATCTTATAATAATATGTCACGAAAGTATATTTTAATGTACAGCTTGATGTGTTAATAGCCTTATTAAAAAAAACCTTAGAACATGATTGTACAAAATTGGCATTTGATACAAAGTCCCAAACCAATCCCAAAAAAATCTTGAAATGTCTATTATTGAAACTTAGCCGCAAAAACCTTTCTACCAAACAAACCTATAACTAATTACCCTAATTGCATCCTTTGAAGTCTCCCTACCAAACAAACCTATAACATACCAGATCACATTGTGCCTAGTGGTGATATCGGTCCGGTTTGGCCAAAAAACTCGGACTAAATCGGTCCAAACCGGTCATTCTGGTTTGAAAGTTTTAAACCGAAATCGAACCGAATTGATTCGATTTGGTCCGGCCGATTTCGGTTTGGTCCGGTCTGGTTTTGGCGTAATTGGGTTTGGGCCAAAAATAAAAAAATTATAAATAATTAATAGACCCATGTCAAGGAAACTTAGTCTAGACTAAATTTTATTAAAAAATCATTAAGAGCCGAGAGGTGAAGGGCCTGACAGGCGAAGGGTGAGTGAGATTGTGAGAGGCAGAGCATTGAGAATGAGAAGTGGAGGCGGTGGGAGGTTAAGGGTAAATGAAAAGTGAAAGTGATGGAAACGATTAAGTTTTTTTATATATACACCATTATACGCAGTGTATCATTATACTTATATTTTTAAATTTTTAGATTTTTTTACATATACCGGTTCAATCCGGTTTGGTTTTCGTTAGAACGGTCTAAAATCGAAAATCGGACCGAAATTTCTCTAAATTTTCAAACCAAATCGAACCAAATGAACTAAAAAAATCAAATTGAACTGCCAATTTTGTTTGGTTTGCTGGTTTAGTTAGATTTTTTACCCCTAATTGTGCCATTATCATGAAGTAAACATGAAAATTTTGACCAAAGGGAGCGCGTGACTCAGACACCCTACCAAATCGAGGCGATCATCCTAAAAGTTGGGTAAAATGCATTAACCTCCCTGAGGTTTCTAACAATTACAACTATCTCCCTTGTGGTGTGAGAAAATGCATTAACCTCTCATGCTTTTGAAACTATTTTTTTTCCCCCTCTCATTAGTTTCTGTTAAAAAGGAGTTAATTTTTACTGATGTCATCACTTTATTTTTTCTTAATGCCCAAATTACCCTTGCTGGTAGTTATAAAAATCAACCAAAACCTCCCAAGGCATACATTATTTGGTGGGTCTCCTTCAGCTCAATATAGACCAAATGTAAATATTATTTTTTTTAAAGTTAATTTTTATTAAAAATACATTAGTTTAATTTTTATTACAAATACATTAGTTGTTTAGTTTTGTTATGTGGTGATGTAATTTATTTATTTTTTCCAGTTATGGACATGTCGTTTAGTACTGGGAGCGTCGTTAGAGCTCGAAACAAAATGTGTCATTGTAGAGCAAATGCCATTCTTAGGGTCATAATAATGAGAAAAATAGAGAAAAACTTTACTATACATGCCCCTATAAAGAATGTGCAATGTGAGAATGGTACAAAGCAGAAAACGTTAGCGCTTGGACCTCTCAACCAATGAATGTGTTGCCAATCGAAGTTGAAGAAAAGAATAACTTAGTAAGACTATCGATAAGAGTCCAAGTGCTTAAAGCAAATATGATTATGCTAAATATGTGTTTCATCATTTCCATAGTCATTAGCATGATTGCATTGTTTGCAGTGATACTTAAGTAACCTTAATTTAGATTAAGAAAGAGAATTTATGTCATGAAATTATTTTCTTATATAATCTATTTCTTATTTCGTTGTGTAATCCATTTTCTTATCTAATCCATTTTGTTTTTCTCTTATGAATTCATATGCTAAGTAATGTTGCATAACATCAGCTGTAGCAACTGACCATATACTGCATAGAAGCAACATCAATTACATGCTGCAAATTACCCAATGTTGCCATGCATCAACAGCAGCCAAAGTTGCAACAAAATACCCAATGCTGCAATGCAGCAATTAGCTGTGCTAAACTGCAAAACAGCAACCAATGCTGCACAACAGCAGTAGTTGCTGCATCTGCAAACAGCAGCAGCAACATGAGTCGCTAAGCTGCAAAATAGCAACAGCTTAGCAGTTCGCTTAGCAGTTCAGCAACAGTTGAAGCATGAACTGCTAAGCTGCTAAGTTGCAAAATAGTAGCATCAGAAAAAGGGACAGAATAGAAATGATAAAAATAGAATAGAACAGTAACAACAACATAACCATATACATTAGAAAGGCATATCCATTAATAAGCCATACAAAGGATCATCCATATCCATATCTATATTCATTACAAAGGCCTATCCATATCCATTGTGCGAGAGTAAGACAAACGTGTAGTTCAACATTACTATTTACCCAAAAAAAAGATGTTCAACGTCTATAATTATAGAGTAGTTCCATATTTGGACAAAAAAAAGTATGGTGGTGTCATTCTCTGTCAATATGTAATCCAAAAAGTTGATACTATATCCAAAAATTACCCCAACTTCCAACAACATCCTACGATTGAAACAAATACTAAGGTTTAATATTTGCAATTGTAAGGACAAATTAACAAGTTGAAATGAAAAATGAAAAATGAAAAAAGTTTTCATTGAGTAGATGGTGTTACTTGTGTTACACATTGGGAACCAAGATTTGCATGTGTATTTCCTCTGCCTCTTCTTGGTGCGAGATACTCTGTCCTCTACCAGCTGGAATTCCTCTCCCTCTTTCCCTGCCCATATTGCCTCCACCACCACTAATAGAACCGCGTTGACACATCCTTTTGTTATGACCAAACCCTTTACACCATGTGCCTCTTAGTGTCTGAGATCGTTTGAACTGACTAGTACAGGCTGGTGCCTCACCGGGGCCTCTTTTTCTACTTTTCTTAGGCATGCCTCTCTGTCTCCGTAGGGGTGGAGGCAATAAAGGTTCTCTTGAAATAGGTGTCCACATGGAATGATCAAGTATGAGATGGATTATCCTATCGTATGACCTTTGGTACACATTTTTATGGTAATATGCATGAATGAAGTCCTTGACCTTCAACCTACCATATGTAATTGCTGCTAGAACATGTTTGCAAGGCAGTCCTGATAATTTTCACACTCTGCAAATGCAGTGCTATTGCCCCAAATTGACAATATACCTCACTCTATTTTTCCTAACCTCGTACACATTTTCTCCTAACAAAGACACATAACACTTGATAGACTCGAACCCCAAATCAGTCATTTGTTTGTGAACATTGTGAGTAATATTGGACTGTCAATTGACTGTCTTTCAGTATCTAGTTTGTATTTTGGACATTCAATTACTATGTATGCCTAGTATTGTTAGTATGAATTTCGATATCAAATTGCCTATCCTGTTATTAAATGACTCTGCCATGTTGTTAGTAATATAATCGCTTTTAACCCGTGGATCAAAAACATGATTACACCATGAATCCACAGGTATTTGTTTTCAAGTGTGCAAATCCATCAGGTGAAATTCCCTTTATACTGTCTATCGCATTATCAAACTCTCTCTTGGTGTAAGCCATTGCTGCCCTCCAAAATAACTTCATAAGTTTCAATCCAGGGAACTTAGCCCTAAAATTTTGGAAGAGGTGCCTACAACATTTCCTATGACTAGCACTAGAAATTTTTTCAATCACAATCTTGTCAAGATCTTAATGCAAAAAACCAAGAAATGTGAATAAGTAATAAGTGAATTATCATTATGAAGTAAATATACTAATTGCTTTGGCTTACCTTCTGTTGATCAAACATAATAACCCAATGAGTAACATGATTAGAGGCTTGCAAAATGGTTTGGAGATGGTTAAGGAAGAATGCCCAACTATTATTGAATTCAGACTCTACCACTGCCAAGGAAAACAAGCCGTTGTTCCCATCCAAAGCAATGGCGGTGAGTAAGATCCCACTGTATGGCCCCTTTAAAAATGTTCCGTTCATGCCCAAAAATGGTCGACATCCTTGAAGAAATCCTGTTTGCATGGCCTCAAATGATATAAACGTCCTTATGAATGTAGGAGGAATTGTGAAATCCGGTCTCTCCCGCTGGATTATGCAAATGTTACCTGGGCTGGTCTTCCTAACCTCATTAGCATAGGTTAGAAACAAACCATATTGTTCTCCATAGTTCCCCTCAAGTTTTTCCACACACCTTCTCTTTTCTCTATACAATTGCCAAGTTGAAACCTCCACCTCAAATCTCTCATTCAACTTCTCCTGCATTGCATCGAATCCCAAACTTGGATTTTTCATGAAACTATGTTAGAGCTTCTTAACAATCCATGTGGATGTGGCCGCGTTGTTTCGGTTGATCGTATTGCAAGTGTGATTTGATATAATACTCTTGATTTCATAAGTGATCCCATCGGGCAAATGACTAGCATGGATCCTACAAGGACAATCTCGTGTTGCACATTTAGCCGTTACTCTTGCCTTCTCATTTTTAATCCTCTCGATCTTAAACCTGTTTGTGTAGTATAATCCGGTAGAAACTCTTGAAATTTGTCAACATTGTCGAAGATCATATCCTTTTCTAAGACTACTTCTCCTTTATCATTGAGGAATGCTTCATTTCCATGGTAACTAGTATCTATGTGTACTCTCTCGTCATAGTCATCACCGGATTGTTCACCCTCCTCACCACCAGGTTTTTAACCACCCTCATTCACTAAGGGCACCATCATCACTAGGAATGTCTTCATCATCCAAGATAACGTCATCTTCCGACAGGTATATCCCACCATCCCTCTCAATTTTTCACCCTTTATCTTTGTCACTGAAATCACATACAACATCCACATTATCGTTGTCATCTACATCATTTCTAACTACATCCTCATCCACATTTCGTGCTTTACCCACTTTTGCCATATTTAAAGTTGGAAACAAGCCATTGCAGTTTAGTATTCAACAATGGAGAATAGAATACTATAACAATATATAGGGATACGCATTAAAAAAAAATCCCAAGTCCCAGGTCAGTCCAATATTCTTATACAATTGAGAATGTGAATGAAATAATAGTCAAATTGAAGTTCTTGACTAATATGGTGTTCTGCTGTTTATTCTTAAACAATAGAGATTACAATAAATAATAATATATGGGTACACACATTATAAAATTTTACAAGTCTTAAGTTACTGCAACATTTTTAAACAATTGAGAATGAGAATGAAGACAAGAGACTTTTGGATACTTAAACAATTGAGAATGAGACTGAGCATAGGAAATGAGAATGGAAATGATAAAAATATTCCTCAAATAGTGTGCTCTAATTTCATTATCTACCCTCTTTGGTACTTTGAATCAGACAAAGAAGACAAAACCAGGGTAAGGATCATGGGATCTGGAGCTACAAACTTCCTCAAGGTCAACCTCTTTATAAAGAAATTGCTTCAGTTTCCTTAATAAAATAATCAATACCTACCATATTATATCAATGCTTCTGACATTTTTAGCATCCTTAAGTTGCAAAATCTTTCCTTTTGATGGACCAAAACAAGAAAAACTCACATGAAAAATCTATCATATGAGAAGATTTTAATTCACACTATTAACACTTTTATATCATACAATACAACCTTAATAAATATTTTTAAAGTATAATACGGATTATCACAAATCGCAAAGAGATGAAAACAAAAGGAACAAATATGATATTTCAAATGAATCATAAGCAGGGTTTGGAGATTATTAACAACTAATTTACGAATTCCGCAGAATAAGGAGCAGAATGTAGTATTGAGTACTCTTATTTGAGGGGTTTTGAACAAACAAGCAACTGATTTACAAACTAGTGTTCGGCGGGCCATATACTTGTTTGATGTTGCCGATCTCTGTGGAGGAAGATTCTAGTCGGCGCTAGATGTAGGTGGTGCGCTCTGATCTCCGAAAGAAACCCTAACCCATTGTTCTCTCTCTCTCTCTCTCTCTCTCTC
>JABCMJ010009551.1:21754-33594 GCA_014822125.1 Arbutus unedo | reverse complement strand
CGGATAATAAAATTAGCTGGGGAGTAACCAATTAAGTTATTTTCCAAATTTTAGATCCAACATATTGGTTATCCTTTCCTGCTATGATAAGAACAATACTCTCTTATGTAACAAAAAATTACATATTGAACAAATATTTTATATTTTGGATTTCAAACACAGTGGGATAGAGGGAAAAAGAACACTTCTTCCAACCCTATCAAATTTGGTACATGAATGCCACAAAGATTGAGAATTTGATGAATTGGGCCAGAAAAAGCATGATTCATTAATTCACAATCTGGATACAGAAGAATATTGGATAATAATCTTCTGAATACAAGTCTGCATGCTTCTCATATTAAAGGAACAACATCAGAACCTTTCATGATAACATATAGAAGATATCTATTTGTTACACATTTTTCCAATAAATTATGAAAGAACTCCACAATAGCTGCAAGAAGTAGAGCTTCTATTAAATAGGATACAAAAAAAAAATCTTGACCTCTCTTTAGATTGACTATCCAAACCGATCATGTTGAAGAGTTTTGGAATCAAGAATTTCGTCAAGATCCTGATTCACCATTATCTGAAAATAATTTTGAATATCAAAATATTATCAACCAGGTGGAGGATTAACAAAAATATAGACACAAACACTGTTGTCAGCAATACTCAAGAAATGATGACGCAAGGCATAATGTCACATGACAAAACTCGGACACCAAATGGTCATTTTAAAGTCCGAAGGGTATCTTTGTAATTTTATTTTTTAGCATAGGTAGAAGACATCCTACCATACACATGGAACATGTCTAGACACTTGTAATAATTTTGTAAAAGACTAGATAATTCTTGTACGTACTTTACTTCCTAGATGCCTATAAATACTTGCAAGCGGCATTATTGAGATCCATAACATTATTATAGAGATATATGGGTTCGAGATACCGGTCTTTTTCTTTTAGTGCTTCAATCAGAAGCAATAGCTTCTAGCAAGTTCAGTGGATGAGATGGTTGCGCTCCAGCTCACTCACACCTCTTATTCGAGAGGGAGCAATCTCTAACTTCGTTCAACTCTTGAAACTCATGAATTTGATGTTTTTATAGTTTTATTATCTGACATCTTATAACTGTTAAAATTTAATATATGTAAGAACCAATACATAACACTAATATACTCAAAACTTAATGACAATATGAAACTAATGCCAAAAATCAAATAAGTTAAATAAAGATTAAAAGTGCAATATTTAAAATGCAATGGCGTAAATAGGAAATTTGTTGCAATTGATCAATTATAACAGGATGATAACAAGATAAACCATTTATACTAGATGATGATAATTAAAAAAAAAAAAAAGTAAAAATTGCAAGTGAATCAAAGTTAGCATTAAAAATAAAGTTTAAGCAAAGAACAATTATAGTGTAAAACACTCTTAATTTATTTGTAAATCCAATAAGTATAACGCCTTCAATAATATATGTCTATATAGTTGAGAATGTTACTTTGTAATTGAAAAAAAGAAAAGCTATCAAACTAGAAGAATACAACTGTGATTGTGTTATTCAAAGAGTACTCATTGCCTGTTTTAATTCGAATCGGATACCATTAGAAATTCGATTGTATAGCGTATAGTAGTTTCAGAACACGTTATAAGCTGGCCAAAACAAAACAAAACAAAAAAAGAGGAAAGGAACTTGAAAGTACCTGTATTCATGAAAAAATAGATGATCTTGGAATACTGTCACGTATATTTCAACGCTCTTCATTTAATAAATAGAATTAACATATACAAAATCAGTGGTGTGGCCAGGATTATGCGTCGATGGAGATGTTATGAAATACAAATTTTAGCAAGAACTAATTTCCGAAAAGTTATGAAATACAAATTTTAGCAAGAACTAATTTCCGACAACCATCTGCATGAATTTGACGACCCATCACCCCATGACTCATGAAAAAAGAAATGAAGCATGCCATGGTCTCTCATTATGGTTGTTGATGATGATCTAAGTAATTCATTTTGTTAGATTCAAAGTGTAAATTATATACAAAAACTCAAATGAATTGAATATCAGTAATCATATCAACTAATTACACCCAACTATATATTTCTCTCAACACAAATATAACAATTCTACCAGAATTGTAAAGATATTCAATTATTTTTGCATAAGCAATTCGCATATTGAGAGCTAAAAATACACAAATCGAATCATCGAAATGGGTCATTGATGGACCTCATTTTTCTTCGCATAGGCACTTTATGTGTGTGTGTGTGTTTTTTTTTTTTTTTGTATCGCTAGACCGACACTACATTACACCTTAAAACAATCATTCACTTTTAAATCAACACCCCTACAACAAAAACTTTCTATCAAATAACACAATTTTAGCACTACCATTGGAAATGCTCTAATGCCCGACTCTCACAGAACAAAATTCTGAAAAGGAAACAATAATGAAGTACTACGAAATTCTCACATTATAATTTCAGATTTGATTTCAAATAAGTGTGCTTTGAACATCCCTTTTCTGCTGCTTACAAATTTGTCGCTACAACAAGATGTGCAAATCAAATATACCCAATCTCACTGCAACAATTGAGCAAAACAAAGATGCATAATCTGCTTTAGAAAAATCATATTTATTAGAAACACAATAATCTTCCACAATATTTCCCCAAAACCATTCGATTTATGTACAAGCAGCACTACCATAGGCCATAAGGGCCAGCAACAGCTTCCGCCATGCTGCACAATCGCTAGCTTCAGGTAAAAGCGATTCCCTATGTACTTAGTTGGCTTCAGATACAACCCCGTGCTCTAAAAGATCTAATAGAACACTCCTCATTTTATCAACTGAGACAGGTTTCAGAACTAATCCATCCATACCAGCCCTTGAGCAATTCTCCTTTACTACCCTGTCTGTATTCCCTGTAAGTGCTACTATAAATGGCATTTCACAACGTTTCGCAAACTTTTCACGCATCCGGACTGCAACTTCATAGCTATCTATACCATGCATAGATATGTCAATAAACACCACCTTGTGTTCCTGCGTTACAGAACACAAACACTCATCGACCGAGCTAACAATCGTTACGTCGCATCCGAGGTGCAGAAGAAGTCCCTTGTTCACCATCTTACTAAACCTGTATCACCAATATTTGATTTTACATCTTCAACAAACTTAATAAGACTCCACCTTACTTTTAACATATAAAGTACAACCCTATCGCAAGTACAACACACCACATCAAAATCACAAACCATCCACAATTTCAATAAAATATCCACCCCAAGGTCTCCAGTGACCTGACTGAACCTGATTGAATGCTGGTAATGATTTGATAAAATTTACTTGAACATAAGCGAGAGAAAGTAGTGATTAATATACTGCTTAGAATTTCTTTACGTTCTGTTTACACAGTTTTAAAACAGATGTTCAGCTATGATTAAAGAGATGGAATCACATTGAAACTAGATACCATAATGCTTTCAAGATTAATAGAGATTTCAGATGGAAAAAGGGAAATGTCAAAAAGATCCAATTAGTCATACTTGGAAGGCACAACTTTTTGTCAATACCTCTGACCTTAAAAATGACTTTAGAGGCTCACACAAAAATATCATAAATATAGTAGATGTAAGCATAAATGTCCACCTAAGCACAACTACATAAGTTACAAAAGTATATGCTATTAGATCCAAGGTAGTTCAACAAAAACTAGTTCCAAACATGTACCTGTTCCAGGCAGCCACCATTGCATAAAATCAGGGCATGTGCTTTCCATGTTAGATTGGAACTCTCTTATCAGCCAATCCCCCAACCCAAATTGAAAAAAGCAAGGTAGGACATGACCCATAAACAAAACACCAAAGAAAGGGAAGTGCCTTGACATCAGAAGTTCCTACATCCATATTCATTAAGCCACTGTTCAGTTTTGTGTAACTTATCAAAACTGATATTTTTTGTAATCCACGCGTATTGATTGGATTATAGCATATACATGTTAAAGCATCGAGTTGAAAACCAACCGGCAATGGGTGGAGAGGTCATCCAGGTTAAAACCTAGTTCGGAGGTGATTATTAACTTATGCTCAACAAGCTTTAACACATTCCCACACGAGCGACCCCCAACTCACACTTAGAGAGGTAAACAACGAATCAAGTACATAAAAATCTAGTGAAACAAGGTTCATTTAAGCCACAAATAAAGGGACAATCAATCGAGTCATCTCAAGAGCCCTACGAAAGCCTAGCTTGATGTCATGTTAAAGCATCCAACTCAATAATACCAAGGTTCACATAACTAGTTTTAGAGGTGATAATTAATTAATCAAACGGTCAAATATGGGTAAACGGACCTGTGGACTGGAGGAAACCGCCACAAAGCAGAAATTAAAAAGAAAAGAGGTTTTGTAACTCACCCATTATCATCCATGATGAGAACTTTCAGTCCCGGAAAAGTTGTTTGTCGATGATTTCGTGTCATCTTAGGTACAAAAGGGAGCTTAGGCTCATTTAAGCTCTCAGGAATCCCCAGTTTCACAACAAAGATAGCTGTGCATCCCTTGCCAAGCCCTTCACTTTCAATCCAAATATTGCCCTCCATAAGATTTACAAACCTGATTGAATTAAATAGAATGTTAAACCTTGAAACTGCATAGCTTTTAACCGATCTTCACAATTAAAACCTCATTGGTTTCTCCTAACTGGCTAAACAAATGGAATTTTCTTCATGGGGGCCAAAGACGGTGCTGATTATATGGTGCGTTGAAATAATTTTAAGCAAAATCACGAAAACATACCAAGACAATTTGCATATGAAAGTCTCATAAAATGTCTAGAGCTAAATCGGATCAATGAAATTTTTGAATACATGCACATGTTAATAACAACTAAGTAACATTGGAGATCGCAGAAAAGTATCACACATGTTAAAGGATTCGTGCCCTAAAACTATCTTTAATTGGAAAGATCCTTCTAGTCTAAGGAACAAGCTCAAATACATGGGAACCCACGTGCACCAAAATACGATAAAATACTCAGCTACAGATGCAACATCAATTTTCTTTTAGTAATCACACATTCTAATCAAAAAGAGAACGTCATAAAGCTTCATACTTTCTCCAATTGTTGGTCCCTTTTGGAGATTCTAAGTTCATAAGGGAACATCATCATCATTACACTTCCTATATTTTGCTTTATCCTTATTACCCTCGAGTATCAAGGGAACATCACCATTGCCTTTCTTCATTGTTGTTGATAATTGGAAAAGGGAAGGGTATAAAAGTCAACTCACCAACTTTTGTCGATTGACTTTTGAAGAGGGACAATCTTTTTGGGACAGCAAAAAGTGCAAAAAGGACTGGCAATTGCTAATGGAAGGAGTACATATTTAGTCATTTAGAAACAATAATTTCATAGGATTGCCATAGACTTGCTTGATCACGAATGTTGAGCATTCGAGAAAAAGCATGTCCATAAAATAACATTAGTTGGAATAAGAATGGAACATATAAGATTGGTATTAATATAGAAGATAATAAGAAACTAATCTGATAGCAAGAAGGAAGAGCACCCATTTGAATGGTATGGACAGGTAATGGGCATAAGTGGAGGAGTTACTTGATCCATGTTGAGAGTTGTAAAAGAATTAGAGGCACCAAGGAAGAACATGAGATGAGGGGATAAAAGAACACATTATTATGTTAAACTTACCAAAGGAAATGACTTCATCTAGAATGAACAAAGACAAATGATTCATCCATCCATGTACTCCACCCCAAGTGATTGGAATAAAATATTATTGAGTTGATTGGCATCGAGAATCATGTAAAAGAAACAATTTTAGGAACACCCTTGCCCTTTTCTTGTAAGGAATGAAAGTCATCAAAACATCAAGTACAGAGGACAGATAGTGGTTGACTTTTGGATCACTAAATTAAGCATTCTGGAATTAAAGGGAAAAGAGTGTTCCAGAACGTAATTACTAGAGCATTAGCAGTTTCTGTAATGCTGATCCTAATTACAACTGCCTCTTTTAAAAGAAGGTTAGCATGATGAACAAATCCGGATTGGATAATTGATAGTCAGTTACTTTAAATTGAAATAAAACTCTGAAGAAAAATATCAAATTGGAGTACATTCAGTTCCATAAATGACATACTAATGGAGAAAAACAAATGCCAAACTGGTTGGGTATTTACTTTTTCATATCACAAAGATGTTGAAAATCAATCTGGGTGACAGAAGTAATCCCTTCTTCGATACTTGATGATGTGCACAGCCAAAAAATGTAAAGCTAAGGCTGCCCAAGTTAAGAACACAATAATAAAATACCTTTTGCAAATTGCTAGGCCGAGTCCGCTACCACCAAAATTCCTGGCTGCAAGTGGCTGATTTTGTATAAATTTGGTGAATACCTTCGGAATATCCTGGGGGTTTATTCCTGATCCAGAATCTTTTACCTGCACCAGAGGGTAAAAAGTAACTACATGAATATTTCCTCAAAGCCAAAAAGTAAGCATACAAAGGTGATTTCTACCTGTACACGCAAATAAATGTGATTATCACACGGCACTGGAAAGCATTCTGGAGCTCGAAGATCTCTCAAAGATTCTGCTTTCACAACGAAGCCTGTAATTGAGATGCTTCCCTCCTTTGTAAACTTCACGGCATTGCCAATAACATTCAACATAATTTGCATAAGCCGTTTGTCATCACCAACAGCATACTCTGGCAAATCTGGAGCCAAATTTAATGCAATAACCAACTTCTTGACAGATGCAATAGGTTTTGTCAAGTTAAGGACCTGCAAGAAGAAACATCCATCCCATTACAGCCAACATAATCTACCACTAGGCTTTTTTGAAATAAATAACAGTTAGAACTGGCAGGAATGCATATCCGCACCTCCCTAAAGATGGCATGAAGGTTAAAAGTCCGAACATCAAGTTGAAGGCTGCCATCCTCAAGCCTTGAAAGATCGAGTACATCATTTATCAGGGTAGCCAACAGGTTACTACTCTTTAAGATTGTCTCAACCATCAGACGTTGCTCAGGCATCAGCTCAGTCTCCTGAAGCAGTGAAGAGAGTGCAACAATGGCATGCATAGGTGTTCTCATCTCATGGTTCATAACGGCCAAGAAATCATTACGGGCATGGATAGCAGTTTCTGCTTCTCTCCTTGCAATATCAAGAGCAATATTTTGCTCCATCAGAAGATTCCTAGCCCTCATTGACTCTTCTAAGATTGCAGCATGTGATAGAGCAACTGCAACCTATGTCAATAAACAAGATAACACGTTTAAGCAAACTGGGCACTGTTATCTATCAAAACGAAAGACTTTGAAAAATAAATGTAAGTGGATCAAACTGAAACATACAAGGACAACTTTCCGAATTGAAAGAAACAAAGATTAATTAATAGATACAAGATTCCCCATCGTCTGTGAAGGTTTCACTAGAGCACTGCAACATGCTACTGAACAACTTCCGAAGTGTAACAAAGTCTCCAATTGTATGATCCCACAGTCCCCCATTGGTAGGTTACAAGATGTCACTGGTGTATAACCGAACACCACCTTGCTAGTAGATAACTTAGGCTTTAGCTTTGTGGCCATCATGGTCAGCCCACTTTCACAACTTACTAGGCCAGCAAGGGGTGGGTTGCTACACCAACATCAAAGTCCTAGATTTGCCAAAATATCCTAGTCTCGCTAATGAGTTTCACATCAGTCGTGCTAGTTATGCTCATATAAGCCATTATTATGCACTGAACCACTACAAAAATGCAAAAGTCTAAGCCGTCAAGCCCCGCTTTATTTCCATAAAAATCTCTAATGTCAGCTTCAACCTTTTTTTCTTAAACAATCATGCAAAGCTAATCTTTTCCAAATAGCTAAACACTGAATTTAAAGTACTTCAATACTTGTTTTTCTTTTTTTTTTTACCACAACTGATCCCCACTAAGTGATGTTTCTTTTTCTGACAGCCTCATTGAGCATTAATCACCCATCAGCTATTTTACAAATTTTGACCATTCAAGGTTTTATTAAAGCAGCAGAAGGAATTTATAGGTAAATGGTAGGTCGGGATACATGTTTGACATTTTAAACCTTGGATCTGGGCTAACAAAACTCCAATCAAATAAAAACCCTCTATTCCACTGGCTTGGAGTTGGCTACATGAATTCACTGTTTCCAATTGGTTTGTTGGAGCTGGCAGCGAACCACAGAAAAAGCAGGATAGGGCTCAAAGGAACAGGGTGGTTGAAAGAAACACAGAGTCAACAAAAATATTGCTCAAACTAACACGTTCTTTTAAGTATGAGAATTGCATTATCAGCACACAATTTCTATCCGCAAACAACATAATAGCCACATCACATATATAAACCATCTTATTCCCCCCCTCTTTTCTTGACTTGAGTACTTACAACACTACTCATGAAGCATCTCAGTCAGAAAAGGGACAAGTAAAGCAGTAATCTTACAAGATTCAGAGTCCACCTCTCCATCCAAGACTCCCATTTTTGTTGCCCTATGAAGGAGTGATCACTTCTATTACGTCTCCGTTCTCTTGCTCAAGAAAAAGAAAAGAAAGGCACGGGCAATCTTATTATTCGTTTTCTAGATCAGGGTCAAGACTGTTCCACAAGGAACAAAAGTAGAATACCCAAATTGCTTTAAAGCTCAATGCACAATAAATGAACTTATGTTGAACTATAAAATCATTGTTACACTATTACGAAATTCCAACTCTACACAGCATACATGATGGAATAAGAAAACCAAGGAATACTCCCTAAAAACTATCTCAATGCAAAGTGACTTGTAGACAAGGTCCACAACTAACACGAGAAAAACAGACCTGGTCAGCAACTACTTCAACAAGCTCCAACTCATGGACATGCCATTGCCTAGCACTATCTGAGGGAAGCATCAACACCATCAAAGCATAGCGCTTTGTTGAAAGCTCTGGCCAGTCATTAATCTCGAAATTGGAGAGATGTAGAAGTGGTACACGCACAGCAACAACCTCCCCAGGCATGTATTTTCCTGCTACTGGCCGTAGTCTTGCCACTGGACAATTTGGGGAAATTTTCAACGCATGATTCGAACTGAACACCTGACTGATTACAGGGTGCTGAATGGGTACAGTAAATCCAACAGGATTCTGTTGATGAAGAGTGTACGAAAGTTGAAGCTCGAGTCCAGTACATGTCGGCATCCACAATGCACATTCTTCCAGTGCCAATGTTCTACCCAACTCCACAAGAGTAGTTTTAAGTATAGTATGCCTGTCAAGAGTGCTTCTGATTTCATGGGTCAGCATCCTAACATGCCGACCTGTTTCTTCCTGAGTGCGTATCAGACCCATTTCTCGATCAAGTTCTGCAGCCTTGTTTTTCAGAAATAGTTCCCTGGTTTTAACTCTCAATAAATCAGGAATTATGTGCACTAGCATGAGAGCCGTTGCACATGACACCGCAGCAGTCAAAACCTTTGAAGTAGTCATGACAATTGCAACAGTTCTTGAATGCATGCTAAATGTCCATAAGTTAATAAGATGTGTTGCTCCACATAGAACTATAAAAGCGCCAAACTGCACAAGCACCCATTTATATGGGAAAACAGCTGATTTCTTCACAAAGTAGATGAGTTCCAATGGGATGGAAAAATAAGCAAGTGCAATAAAGAAATCGGAAATATATTGATACTTCATCAATAGTTCACCAGCCGGCCATTGCGGCTCAATGCAGTTGCAGGGCTCCATAGCAAGTAAATACACCTCTTCACAGATCTGAAACCCATCACACAGAGAACTTTTAAAAAGCGGAAATGTACTTTAAATGCAGATGTGCAACACAGTTACACAGCAACATTAAATCATGCAAGTTACAATGTAATTCTGACACATTCATGAAACATTGCAGACATGCCTCCCTATTGCAGCATTTCACTTGGCATATTCTAACTGTTAGCACCAACAACTCCTGACCGTACATAACCAAATGTGTACGTGTGTATGCCAGCTGCTAGCTGCCAAGGAACAAAACAAAGAACAGGACAAAGACAAAATGCAATTAAGTTTTTTTTAGGTAAATTTTGCCAATGTCCCCATCAATTCCGATGAAATTACATCACACACCTCTGTTCTTTCAAATCACACTGTATAAACTTTTTCTTGTAGCATTTCCGTTTATTTGTTTGTTGACCAAGAACAACATAATAAAAAAGAAGGCATGATATAACATTTTCACCCCTTTTTATGCAATGATGTGGAAATGTCTTTCATACTCTTCTCTTTTTTGGGCAAAAAAACACCGTTAGTCGATATCCACATAATTGAGGCCTTATATACACAAACATTAGATATAATTTGATCAGCAAGGATTTCATGCATCAAGGTGAGAAGGACACTGGTTGCTCCTGAGCAAATAATTCTAACCCATCTTCTATAACATTGAGCAATCATAAGTTATATCCTTCCTTATGTTACATGAGCAAAAAATACAACCAAAACTTCACACTTAATGTAAGTATAGCCTAACTTAATTATCCACACAAATTTGATGCAAAACTAATGAAAGCGAAAAAAATTAAATAAAGAAAAATAATGCAGTGGGATTTCATCAAAATTGAGGTGGTGTTTGTGAAATTTACCCCTTTTTATAACCATGAAATCTAACATTAGTGGCAAACAATGTGATATGCTCAATATCGTGAGTCACCAAATACTCAATTTTTGGGTCTATAGTCAAGTCTAAGATTAGGGTCGGTGATTTTGACTAGAGTCGCATTATTGTAATAGGCCTGAGTTTTAACTAGAGCCTTGAGTGATTTTGTTTCATGGATACTTGAGGGTGAAGTTACTTAGTTGTGAAGTGGCTATAATAAACGAAAGTTTTCAAGAATACCTTTGCTTGCAATGTTTCGAAAACTGGACCAGTAAGCAAACTAGATAATGGACCGGTGAATATACCACCGATCCAATCATTGGGTCAAACAAAATAAAACCCTGACGTCATAATTACGTCACACGTGTAGAAATTTTTATGTTTAATGTAAGTGTTCAAACTTAAAATTCAAAACAAGAGTCATACACTGATTGAAACCTTGAACCAGGGTTTCTTTTTAACCATCAAAAGAGCATTGAGTATAACACATACAAGAATCATAACACCAGAAATGATTTGTTGGCACAATTTTAGAAGTTAAAACACATTCAATGAGGTATTGAGTTTTGAAGATGACAACAGGCTGTAGTTTCAAACATTTCAAACAAGAGGCAGCAACATTATATGAAATAGTTGAACGAAGAGGAGATCCAAGAGGGAAATGTCTTTGGATCAAGCGAACTTAGGAAGGGTAGAGTTGATGCAATTAATTACTTGAGGAGTCAAAGACTAAACAAAAAGGGTTTGTGCTTAGCGCACAGCCCCACATCAATGAGACAGTAAAGTAGGACACCTTTGTCCTTTTAATCTTTGTACCTTTGTTCACAGATTAATAAAATCCCTTTCTATGATGAGCAAAAAAATGTAGAAAGCCTTTGGCTTTTGACTTCACATGTCCATACCCCTGCTTTGCAGACAGCCATATAAAAGCTGGACGCAAACCATGTGGTATAAGTCAAATTGTTCAAGGACTGACCAGTTTTGGAGAATCGTGTTTGGTAACTCCTGCTTGGCGGGTTAACCGTGGTTTCCAACAGTTTAAAAGATATTACAAATGCTTTGACTGTCTTTCCCGGACAAAGTAATAAGCGGTTTATAGGCTAGCTGGTTTATCCGGCAGGTACTGACTGGGTTTTAAATCATTGCTTGCTTGGGACAAGTTT
>JABCMJ010009551.1:0-21695 GCA_014822125.1 Arbutus unedo | reverse complement strand
ATAGCATTGCACATGGGTAATTGGGCAAAACCAACTATTTATACGAAGGACAAGGCAATTAGAGAAAACCAAATTTAAATATTTAATAAACGGACAAATGGGCAATATACAAGATAACAAATAGAATTTAACACATAGTTCAAGGTATATCAAAATTCAAGTGAAGCCTTTAATCTTTATTATATTAAAATTCAAAATTAAAGAGTAGAGCATTTATCTTATACTTTTACAAGGTCACATGAATCATCGTGATGTGCTGCACATGGGCTGCTGGGCAATGCATGAAGGCAAAGCCAGCCTTCACGGCTTCACTGAATGAATCACTTTTCAGTTTCACATTTTGGCTTTTGTGAATGCGAGACACAGCGCGCGCGCGAGAGAGAGAGAGAGAGAGAGAGAGAGAGATACCAGCTAGGGAGGAGGAAATCAGGGCCGGCCCCGAACTTCGGAAATCGAAGGAAAATCAAACACTATAACCACCGACTTCTGCCGTTTGTTATTGCCGAAAGAAATCGAAGGATGCGAACTTCGGAACTTGCTATTGCCGACCGAAGGTTTTGAACGGGAGGTTCTGCTCATCTCCATCATCATCATCTCATCTGATGGACAGTTGAACCTCTGTCCTTTTCTTCTAAGCCGATTCAACTTTCCCAATTTTTTTAAATTTTTGATAATTTTTTTCTTTCAATTTGACAATTCAATTCAAAACTCTGATTTGCAACTTTTTTTTAATGGGTCCCATTTAGTAGGTTAAAGAATTTGGGCTATTTTTTACAAGAATCAGAAATTTTTAGGGGCCCTCGTTTTGAACTATTTTTGAGAGGCCTAGGTGGCCTGGTGGGCTGCCCTATTGAGCCGGCCCTGGTCAAAGACCAAGAACACCTACCAAAGTAAAAATAATAATAATAGGAAGGAAGGAAGGAAAAGGCAAAGATGTAGTACAATAATTTTGCACCTCAATATATATATATATATATATATATATATAACAAGTATGCTGAAAAAGGGGGGATTGGGTCAGGAATTGCCACTTATTACAAAAAAATTGATATATTTTTTATTCTAATCTGATTCGGTCCGATTCGGTTTGCAGGGCTAAAAAATTAAAATAAAACCGATTTTTTTTTCAATACACCAAATCGAACCAAACCAAACTAATTTAACTACAAAACTGGACCAAACAATAACAATATTTAACATTGATATTATATTTTCATGAAACAATTGATATAAACTTAACCCCATTCAAATTAGATTCATGAAGACAGTAATAAGCCACCATTCTCCATTCAACTGTGTAACTTTTTGAAACCGATTTGGTAGATGTTGCAATAGTCTTCTATATAAGATTGTCAACGATTCATTTTTTTACTTTATTATGCATTTTTACTTTTTATTTTAATTTCTCTATCTCTAGCATTTTTTTCCTACAGATTTCTACTAAAAATTTGACTGTGGATTTAAAAAATTGTTTGATTTTAAGTTAGTTATATGTTATCTCTGCATATTTGAAAAATAGTTTAATTTTAAATTGTACGTGATCTTATAATCAAATAATAACAGAAAATAATTGAGAGAAATCCAAAACTAAACTCAAAATTTAGTGAGAAAACCATATATGAGATTGGCCTAAGCATAAAATGTTCCAATATTAATTCTACACGAATCAAATATGAAATTGTGTAAGATTCAAAACTAAACTAATACCAGGATAAATAATCAAATACTACTAATCCATGATTCTTAATCCCGTCGATTTTAATCCCCGAATCACATGGTTCCAGACAACCATATGAATATGAGTAAGCCTTGAAACATAGACCTTAGCCACACAAATCTTGCACAAATGTCTCCAAAACCATTGGATGAACGTAAAACTCTCACAGTCAAAGATATTGTTTGAAACCTCAAAAAAGATGATTCAACTACACCAGCAGGCAGCAGCATCGTTGTCTCCAGATCACATGAAAAATGTATGAACATTACAGTAGTGCTCTTTTCCATGAAAATTACATCGTCTGAAGAGTGAAAATGCAACCAACTCACACAGATGATCTATCCAGCATTTCAGGTGCTGTCCAGAATTGTAGTGGATTTTGACCTTCACAGGTGCCAAGACTTGTTACATAACATTTGGATTTTGACCACCTTTATTTTCCAGAAGATTTTTGAGTCTTGTAGGTGGCCTATATTTCGCGTACCACCTAAAACCGCAATCCCATAGCACAATCAAGTCATCTCAGCAAGACTAAAACTTCAAGAATCTTATCCATTCGATAGGCGTTTCTACCAAGTTATAAAAGCAAATGCACGTCCAACATACTCGACACAGTCTCTTTTGTAATTGGAATGTCTTAAACCAAAGAAAGTCTCAGCAAAAATTACCTCTAACAAAGTCACAGTAAATCGGGAGTCATAAGCAACAGTGCTCTGTTACTAGAATTACTGAGGAAAGGAATGATGTAATGATTTTATCAAAATTTCCATAAGATGCTTCAAGTTTAACGATAAAGCAGATGATCAAATTATAAAACTAGAGAGGTTGTAGAAATGTTATTAGAGAAAACAAGAAAGACACTAAATCCATAACTTCAATATACAAGATGCTGGGAGCCGATGTGGCGTGTTACTCATCATCCTTGTATGGATACTCCTCGGGAACTTGCTTCAGAAGTTTCACCTGCAACTCAAACACATCATCCCCTCGAAGCATATCACGCACCCATGAGACTTCAGTCTTCATTGACACCTGAACATTGGAGGGAAATTGAAGTACTGAAGGTACCCACAAATGCACTGAGAATAAAATTATTTCTAGCACCAAATTCCTTGACACCAGCATACTTCAACATGCCCATAAGTAACTAAACAAAAATGATTCAACCCCAATAGACTAAGAAATGCGTTCCAACATGCACATAATACTCACCAAACAAGGAATCAGTTTTGGGAAATTATCCAGGACGGGCCGATTGGCAAAAACTAGCACTTGTTTGGGGTGGAATTTAGTCTAGTCCACGATATCAATAACCCATTTTGCACTTAATTCCAGGAATTGCCCTCCACTGAAGGATTGTTTTCTGAGTTCCAACATCATTACCTAAGCTTTATGAGGAAAGTCAAGCAACAGCCAGTTCTCTTTCTCTTTCTCAAAATCTGAGGAAATACAGGGCGATTTTCTCCTCTCTAAATGGAGAAGAATATGAAGGGGAAGGCTATGAAATCCTTTATAACATAAGTTGTTCTTCTCTTCTCTTGGGCGACAAAAGGTAAAGACTAGGCTTTGTTAGCACCAAGCACTATGCACGGCCTTGCCCGAACAAAATTAGTCCAATTGTGATAATGCGCAGGAGTGAGTTTTGACTTGCAACTGCAAGAATTGTATTCCTCTTATCTTTTATCATCAGGGTCAGTATAGTCATTGCGCCATTATGGTTTACTTCTGTGTATCTCTTTGCCTACATAGTCCTGTGTATTCTTGCAAACCTTAATCGAAGAAGATACGCTAACTGTTTTGCCACTGTTTCATGCATTAACATGTTATCAGAGCCAGACTAGTTTGTACCGCTGCCGTTGCTGGAGTGATGTCACAAAAAGAACGGAAGCAAGAACAAAACAGAGCTCCAATAAATGGATATTCTAATTTATTGAAGATGAAAGGAACTGAAACATTTACATGCAAAAAAGATTACAATTCACTCAACAATTTTCCCTCGTAAATCTCTCCCTAACAACTTTCCCTCATAAATATCTCCCTAATATAGGCTCCTCTTTCTAACTACCACAAAAGACTCCCTTGCTAACAGAATTTACCGAAATACAGAGAAAGGAATACCAACAGCTTTCTCCCCAATTAACAATACACTTAGCTAATGCATAAAGCAGTACAACTCCAAACTACAATTCTATGACGATTTATCATTCCCTTCTCAGAAACAACCTTGTCCTCAGTGTTGGACACGGAAAAGTTGCTGTGCAACTGATAGAGAGGTTCCCAAGTAGCATCCTCTCAAACTATATCCCTATATAGAACCCCAACAGGACCTCAAAAGACATATTGCAGATTTATTCTGTTCTAAGATGTATGCAAGTGTTTTAAGAATGCTTACCGTGGCCTGCCTATCTTGTAAAGTAACATCAGTTGATACTCATTAGATGCCACTGGTACATATTGATTTACACTAGGGGTGGTTCGCCATAAACCACTTCGTAGGGACTGAAACCAGTTGAGATCTGGAAAGTAGTGTTGTACCACCACTCAACAAGTGGCAACCGTTTAACCCAATGCTTAGGTCTATCCCCTTCCATACACCTTAGGTAATTCTACAAGAACCTGTTAATAACCTCAGTTTGTACTTTGCCCATCTGTTTTGAGGGTGGTAGGAGGAACTCGAACACAGTTCTGTGCCTTGAAGCCTAGAAAGTTCTTGCCAAACTTTACTTCTGAAGACTGGATCCCTATCTGAAACAATAGATGAGGGCATGCCATTATGCCATTAAGCCATTAAGCGTGAAGACAGGGTCCAGGAAAGATTGAATCACTTCAGTTGCTGGATAAGGATTAGCTAAAGCCACATATTGTGCAGCTTCGCTCAATCTATCAACCACTACAAGAATTAGGTAAACCTCTACAAAGTCCACGAAAATATCAATCCAGATTCAGTACGTGATAGGTAAAGGTTGCAGCAAACCTGTTGATTTAGAGGTTTTATACACATTTTTTCAACAAATGTCACATCCTTCAAAAAATTTGGTATGGGTTATATACAAAGTGGAGCGAAGGAGTGGTACAACAAGCCTTGTTCAACCAACTTCCATTGCAAATCTCTGGCTCACCACAACATGCCGATCAGAGCCAAGTACTGGTTCTAGAGATGTTAAGGAATAGCTCAGTGGTTGAACTTGCTCCTTGGAGCTCCTCCATATACTAGGTCGAGAGTTCAACTCTGACCAACTCCTCCCCCTACCCCTAGATGTAGAAATTGCCTTGACCAAAGAAAAGAGAGAGGAGATTACCTTCTCTAATCCATCCAATCTGTAAATAGGCAGTGTAATAAACAAAACTTTTCGTCGACATATTGAACAGCGTCTTTCCTTTCCAAATTTACCTTCCCTTCTTCCTAAAAATACCCTCCATCCTCTCTGAACTTCTGTGCTGTACCACTGAATAGTGCAATTACTTTCCATAAATACTCCTTCATTTGCTTTCATTAACAACTCTCTCTCTCCTCAAGATCTTTTCATATAAAGATAAATGGGACCAACACATTCCCATTTTAAAGACCCGCGTCTTCAAAGTACGTTAAGCTTCATAGCTCCAACCTAGTAGAGGGGTTGCTGTCGCTGCTTATTTAAGCAATGGTTCTATCCCGGCCAAGCAACCAGAGCTAGAAACCTATGTAGGAATAGTGAAAGACGGGGAAGGGGAAGAAGCGGGGTAGAGGAATTGGTCAACTTATCAGGCCCATGACTTGAAGAAGGGAGCCAAAAACGCTCACCTTCGGCTCCATACTGATTAGGCCGGCTGGCCATGAAGAGACATCCTGACTATCCTTTCTGATATCGGGCTGTTAATCCTAATTAGTGATACGTTTCTTTTAATATTTGGATCGTCTCCATGGTGGCACCATGAATTTCTAAGTTTCCCTTTGTAATTCATGCTTGCAAAAAAAAAAAAAAATAGACATGGCATAGTATTTGGTCTAATAATATTTTTTCCATGAGAAATAGACGATTGGACTTGAAATTTTTAAAGTTCCAACTTGAAAGTCAGTCATCCAACCAAAAAAAAAGTAAATTGAATGTTTGGTTAGTATTTAGTCAAATCATGTTTTTCTCAAGTGTAATAGACAATCAGAATAGGGATGACAACAGGCCGGATCGGATCGGAGCGGAGCATATCAGGATGTATCCGATATCCGAATCTGCTCTGATATCAGCCGAAGATGGAATGTATAACCATACCCAATGGATTCCGGTTATTCACCGAACCAAATGGATATCACCTAAAAATGAGAACCATCTAGGAATGTTTGGCTCGAGTTCGGCTTGAAAAATCTAACCTACGCTCGAGCTCTGCTCAGCAAGGCTCTACAACCCAATGAGATTGACTAGAGTAACGAAAAAAGGACGAAAGCTCCACTTATGTAGGATTCTTTGTATTGATTCTTTGTATTACCATTTTGCTAAGGGGTCAATGTGGGACTAAGAACATTTGCTTCCTCCCTCCTCTAAGTAGTCCCACATTAAAAAACTAAAAACCCACTCCATATTCCCTTCACTACAAAGACTTCAACATTCTTCATCCTCATCAACACCTTGTACATGTGCATTATTGTGCCACATGGTAGCCTATCGGAGTGACAACTTACTTACTTACTTACTTACATACAATATGAGGGTAATTTTTCAATTTTTAAACAGATTGGATACGGATACAGACACGGATACGGATTCGGTTCGGTTTGGATGACCTATACCATAACCGAATTGAATCCGAACAAATATTCCTCGGCCTTAACCAAATCTGTATCCATGGAAAAAAGATCGATTACAATTCAGAAGAAAAAAAAAAAAGAGAGGCCGAACAAATTGTGCTCACTAGATCGGAGTTGAAATGAAGCTTTAGAATTTTGACCGTCTATTTTTCTCAAGACAAATATAATTTTTCCATTTTGCTATTAACATCAATTTACGTTAGTTTTTTGCATGAATGTTTTGCACATCGAGAGTTTCTAAATGAACGGCTCAAATCTTTTGGAAATTCCATTGTAATAAGACTTGGTTGCATTCACTACTTGTTATTTCTTTAAAACTAGAACCTATTCAAGTGAACCCAATCCTCAGGTGGAGCAAGTGGCCTCTTACTAGCCTTTCTAGAAAGAGGGAGACGGGAATGGGTTTCGGACCACATTAACTATAGACACAGAGAGAGGGGGGGGAGAGAGAGGGGGGGGAGGGAGAGAGACCGAGACCCTTCTTGGAATGTTACGCAAGTGGCTTTATCACAGGTTGGTCATTGTACAGCTCCCCTTAACCAAGTTAGCATTACCACTTTAGTTCAAAGTCCAAGGAGTGTATATATCCAACAATTAAGTAAAAGGGTGTAGGTTAAAATTGGTCTAAATACAAAGTGTAAGCTATGTAGCACAGACACGAATATGAAGATGGAGACCGACATGGAAATTCTAAAAAATAGAAACAGCAGGGGAACACGGCACGATGCATGTTTTTAGGCATGTCTGTGTTCTCGACTTGTCCGACACAGGGACATGGCGACTTCCGAGAAGTGTTGGTGCTTGATAGTGTGTTAGTAAACTAACCCAACATAATTTATGGAAATACACCCAAAGGAATATGAACCGCTTTTCCCCCCAATTAGCAGTACACCTAGCTAATACGTAAACTAGTGCAACTCCTCAAAGCTACACTTCTGGGACAATTTATCATTCCCTTCCCCTTCGAAACAACCTTGTCCACAAGGTTAGACATGGAGAAGTTGTTGCTGCAACTGATAGAGAGGTTCCCATGTAGCATCCTCTGGAACTGTATTGGACCATTGAATGAAGCCCTTCATTTGTGGTCGATTATTCTTCTTAACCACTTTCCTCTGAAACAGGATACAGGACCTCAAAAGACATTGCTTCAAGAGACCAAGAAGTCAGAACTCTCTGTAAGGCTGCAGATATAATAACCCCAATTGGGAACCACAAAGGACCTCTCACTCTGTGTTTATCAGCTATTTGTTTCATAGCGTTTGGAGATGTATGCAAGTGATTTAAGAATGCTTAACATGGTCAGCCTATCTTGTGAATTATCAGCAGTCCATGCTCCTGGTACATATTGCTTTAAACCTAGTTGCACAAAGCGAAAGCGGGTGCGGGTGCGGGGGAGAGGGGACAAGTAGAAGATCCTATGTTTAGGAGTGCCAAGAGGAACGTATATCTTTGATGTTTTTATTTTTCAGATGGGTTATAAAATTATATATAGAGATCATATTAAAATTTTGGAAATGAAGACTTGCCCCTTCCTGTTCTCAAAAGAAAACGTGGATCTCATTTTTGAAACATAGTTTTATAGTTCTCAACTTCATATTCTTTCATCGTTGGAAGCCAAAAACAAATTAAAAGCATATCATTTGCCTACTTAGATGATGACTTTGCAGTCATCTAACCACCACCACATCACGGATGAATAGCAAACCACCCGCACCCGCCATGGTCAATCGCGCTCCTGTCTAGATGGAGTTGTGCACCAATCACAAATGTTACTTTGCAGCGCAAATCCGCACTCCTGTGTTGGGAGCAAGACCAGATTTCATGATCCCTGCAACTAAGCTTTAAACTGGGGAGGTGGTTGGCCATAAACTACTTCATAAGGACAGAAATGGTCATTGACATGAAATATGCCTCCATATAATTCACACCCATACAACTTCTGGCATGAAATGGTCATTCTTAGAAAAGAAGACAACGTTTTTCCTAAAACCAAAATGGTCAGTCACCCATTCACCTTCCACTGGCTTTTTGTTTTGTATCTGACATCTGGAAAGAGAGAGAGTTTTCCTCCGTCAGATTGACCAATCATATTACTGTAGTGGGATAAACCAGTTCTCTCATGGGCAATGAAGTTACTGATTTGAGTAAATTGGAATGGTAGTATAAGTGCCAAAACCATGGCAGTGGAAGAATTCATCAGCACACGTTGCAGAGAAAAATCCACTTTCAAGGCATGAGAAGCGTAGAATACCACCATCAGGTTAATCGTACGACCCCAAGAAAAAAAAATCATGCTCTCAAGTACGTAGCAAAGAAAGAAATAAGTGATCTCAAAAGTTTGGTACGAGAAAAAAGCTTACCATCTCCAGAGCTCCTCTGATAACTCCGCTTATCAGGTTGCAATAATATAGACCTTGACATGTATCTGGAAGCTCAACAAAGTCTACTAGTGGATTATCCTCCAAAATAAGACTGCAACTGGTTCCATCAGCATCCCAATTGGTCACTGATGCAGTGACCCCCAGAAACATTTTGAAACCAACCTGTTACAAGTATTTTCAGCTAATGAATGAACATAGCCCTGTAGTTGATCATGGAGATCACAAGCACACAAATGGTCAGATGTAACAGTGCAAGTCAACATCTCATAGCAACTTGGCACTTTCAATCGAGAAGAGTGCATGAGCAACAAATCTCAAGTTGGCTTCATCATCATTTCATTCTACTTTTTTTTTTTGATAGATCAGCGTAAAATTAAAAGAGACTAAGCGAATATACAAGTTTACAAGGAGCATACCTCAAAAAACTACAAGAAGAGAATATGAAAGAAAGAGCAAAAGAAAAAAGAACGAAACCTACATCCTCTAACTCTAGGAGATGACGCGGGAAACCGACTAACCTATAAAGGATAGACACTGCAAACAACGCCGAATCTCTAATTGAGTTTTCATTCTACTTGTTTAAGACTCTTTCAAACCAATAGACAATTTTATTATATCAGCAAATTAAATCTATCCTCTTATTAATATATATTTAGCAGGCAATTCTCTATGTCTCCTGTTATCCACCCCACTTCCTCACATAGCGAAACTGTGATATGTTCAAATTG
The DNA here is from genome assembly GCA_014822125.1 of Arbutus unedo. NCBI lineage: Eukaryota > Viridiplantae > Streptophyta > Magnoliopsida > Ericales > Ericaceae > Arbutus > Arbutus unedo. Next base: position 12,089 of record JABCMJ010009551.1, on the reverse strand, counting down.
AATTCATTCAAAAGAATTAGCACTTTCCCAGCATCCACCATTGGTTAAATGCCAAATATGAATACCATTGTACAAAATAATTTGTTTTCTCAGAGCAAAGACCATGCCTCACTGATTTAGAATCTAGGGATTTTTTTTCTCCTCTTGATAAGTTGCTTTAGAATCTAGGGATTTACAAGGACGAGGTCTCCCTTGATATAAAAGTACATGTTTTATTTTACCCTCTAGCCCTCCAACCTAAACGAGTGTTCTAACAATTATACCAGACGTATAACTGTCACGATATATGGAAAGTGCTGCAGTATACCTTTAGAAAAGACACCTATGTCCAACCATATCCGACATCACAGATAACAATTAGAAGCCGACAAGCAAGCATACACTGACAATGAATACTTCATCAGACCTCAATAGAATGGGTAATTGACTGGCTTCATAAAAAAGTTGTACTAGTTAAAAATATGTGACATGGCAGCTAAGACAGGCAGACAGCATAAAAATCAAAGTTCTAAAAATCGCTAGGCGGTAGTTGGGCGGTGGGACTTCATCAGACCTCAATAGAATGGGTCATTGACTCACTTCATAAAAAAGTTGTACTAGTTAAAAATATGTGACATGGCAGCTAAGACCGGCAGACAGCATAAAAATCAAGGTTCTAAAAATCGCTAGGAGCTAATCGGGCGGTAGGAGACCTTCCAGTGCATAGGCCTAGTAACAGGAGATTAATCGGCCTAGAAGGATTAATTAATTTTTTTTTCCTTTTTTTAATTAATATTCCAACAAAGTCCAAGTTTCAAAACTAAATAAAAATAAGTCAACACATTACGCATAAAATCTCAAACAATATTAACCGATTAGTTGGTGTTTAGCTGATTAGTCGACGCCTAGACCCTGATTAGGTGACCAAACAATTTTCCTGAGCGATTTGGGGGGAGTCGCATCGATGGGTAGCCAACAACTGATTAATCGACCGATTATCCCGATTTTTCAAACACTGATAAAAATGTAAGAGAATGAAGTGTTCAACACATTTGGTTACCTAGAATCCCAGGAGCCGATCATAATTTCCTTAGGACTAACAAAGGGAATTCTTAAACAAATTTATAGGATGCATAAGCAAAGATTTAATTGTGACCACCTGATTGAACACCGTGGAGGCTCATGTAAAGGCCAAGGAGGACATAAGGCCGAGGGTGGTCTAGCCCCAAACCAACAAGATACCAAGAGTTCGCGGTTCCGGGTAAGAAAGAGAGAAGGTAGGCTATTTTCTACACAAAACGAAACACGCACGAGCTACTATCAACCTAACTACCTAAGCTATAACTTTCGGGCGATTTAGTGAGGCCCATTTCATACAGGTTGGGGCGCTGGTCACTATGGACTATCCGATTTGTGTAATTTTGTTTTGCTATCTATCTTTTATTTACATGTGAATCATTCTCCCTTTTCAACAAAGATTAGATGCATCCTCATATTTCAAGTGTTTCCATTACGACCCAATAGGTAGAACGAGGGGCAAACACAAATTGACCGATAATATGAACGGCATAAGCAATAACAAGGCGAGTCACAGTAAGATACACCAAGCAGCCAATCAGTTCTCGATACTTAGGAGGATCATTTGGCACGATGAAGAATATCAATTGCAATTTGGTCTAGGATAAAAGATATCTCTTTGGAGATGAAGCTTCGATACCCAGAAAACAACAAAGAGGACCTAATCCTTCATCTCAAACTCTCGAAAGAGATGTGACTTCATCTCACTAATGGCAACAGAATCAGAACTCGTGATAATCATATCATCTACATATAATAGCAGAAGAATTAGCCCCTAGAAGATCGACAAATAAAAGAGCAGAATCATGCATACTAGGTTAGAAACCAATGTGTAGAACAGATTGAAACCGCTCATACCAAGCACGAGGAGACCGTTTGAGACCATAGAGAGCATAGCGAAAATGACAAACAAGCCCATTAGATGAGAAAGTCTCGGACGAGGGCTTATATAGACTTCTTCAGATAAGTACCATTAAGAAATGCATTCTTAACATCCAACTAAAAGAGAGGCCACTCGTGCATGGCAACTACATAGATTAAAGTGCAAACTATGGTCATCTTAGTAACAAAAGAAAAAGTCTCCTCGTAATTGATTCCATATTCTTGAACAAACCCCATAACAACTAAGCGAGCTTTATACCGCTCCAAATAACCGTCACAATGGTTTGACTTTGTAAACTCATTTGCAACCAATGAGATTTTTTCCGACTGGCAGGAGTACCAAATCTCAACTGTAAGTTTTAGCAAGGGCAGTGAGCTCGTCATGCTTAACATGCACCCAATTCGGGTCATTACAAGGTTCTTTATATGACCTGAGTTCAAAATAAGTACGGATACGGGAGAGAAATGAACAATAGTAAGAAGATAAACAAGTATTAGTAAGGTGATCGCGATTAGGATAACAGTGATCAGATGGATCAATATCCGAAGAGGCAAGTTGATGGGTCATGGAATCGGGAGCTGGAGTTGGGGCAGGAGGAGTTGCACGAAGATGAGAGTAGACTAAAGGAGATTCCGTAATGAAGGAAAACGTAGAGGGAGCAGAAGAGGTGGCATGAAGATCAGAGACTTCGAGAGTAGAGATGTACTCAACCAAGGGGACGTCAATAGGGAAAGGATAAATGAGAACTAAGTCTTCCTTACCGACAAGTGCTAGTTTGGGTGAAAGGGAGAAATATGGCAAAAACTCGAAAAAAGTAACATGCCTAAACAAATACAACATTTTAGTCACAGGTAACCCTTTCGATATAAGTCATACACTAAGAAAACGCAGAGAGCACAATGAGCACTGAGCTTACTGCAGTCTCACTTGGAAAGAAGAACAAAGCAAGTAGAACCAAACACACAAAAAAGGGAATAGTTAGGAATTTGACCATGGAGACGCTCGTACAAGTACCACAAAGAAGGCGAGTAGGCATCCGAAGGGATGGATAGACTGCAGTGAGCACAACTTCTCACCAAAACACAAAAGTGATAGATAATGAAAGAAGAAGAGATCTAGTGGTATTCAAGATATGATGTTATCTCTCAACTCGACCATTTTGGACGGGAGTATTAGAATAGAAGGATTGGTGAATAGTGTTATGAGTCACTACAAAATCTATAAACTCATAAAAATGTATTCTGCAATCAAATCAGACCGAAAGATTTTGACCGTAATAGAAAACTGAATTTGCACCATACTGTGAAAAATACGGTAAACTTTAAAAAAGTCTGACTTATGCGTCAGTAAATAAACCCGTGTATACCAACTGTAACCATCAACAAAAGAAACATAATACATAGAGCCACCCTTTGTTGCAATGGGGGAAGGACCCTACAAATCAGTAAGAACAATATAAAAAGGAAAAGTATAAATAGAACTACTTTTATTAAATGACAAGGCAGACATTTTAGCAAACTTATAACCACTATACTCAGAAAAATCACTAATAGGAATTGTACCCGAAAGACCAGACTTAACTAAAATTTCAAACAGGCACTAGACTCGATTCCAATCTACTTCTTGGCCACCCGATCCTACGCAATACACCCAGAAGAAGAGAACAAAACATCAAAACCAGATTCAGACAATCCACTTATCAAAATAAGACTTAAAGCCAATTCGGGCACATAAAAGACATTGGGAAGGGACAGCAAAAGGGATGAGATAGAACTGATAGAAACAACATGCATAGTGGATCCATTTGTGATGACAATACTAATGGGGGAAGTAGGTAAAATGCAATTATTAAGAAGAGACAAGTTGGGGGACATATGATGGGAAGAACCAAAATAAAAAATGGATTTTGTTTGTAAGATACATGTGGTGTTAGGACCATGCAAACCTGGGTGAGTGTTAGTTATAGCATAAGCTTGTTGAGAACCCCTTTCGGTAACAACCAAGAAAGCCTGAAACTGTTGATACTACTTAAATGAGGAGAAGGATGGAGTATTGCCAGAGGTAGATACTGCAAGAGTTGTTGGACGGTGGAAATATTGTGGTGACCAAGAAGGTGACGAAGTGGTCGAATGAGAAGAGTTGCGTCCCTTGGGTTAAACAAGTTTGGGGCACGCATTTTTCTAGTGACCCTTCTTATGGCATAAGCTACACTCATCAATAGCTATGCAGGGTTTTGGCTTCCCAATGACTTAAATCAGATGTGAAACTGGAGTAAGTGGGATAGGTGTCAAATACTGACTAGGTGGAGTAGCTGGAGTAGAAAAGAAAATTAAGCAGGAGATGCAGCCTGAGACACATTGAACATAGTTTTCTCAACAATAAGCTCACGTACTGCACCATCAACTGAGGGTAAGAAAGACTAATGCAAACAACCCCACGAAGAGGCTCAAACTGATCCCAAAAAGCCATAAAGAACTGCACAAGACGATGTTTCTCATGATAGTGAACATAACTGTCAAGTAACTGCAAATCTGAAGGTTCTATAGGAGCTAACTGTTCCCAGTAATTAGTCATTTCATTATAAAATTCTTGAATCGATTTATCCTTTTGGGTGGAACTCTGAATAGACATTTCAAGCTCATACTGCTTAGCAAAATCTAATTCAAGATACATAGTCCGCAAATAATCTCGCACTTTCTTCGTTGTATTATATTTAGAAAAATTCATGTCAATACTTGGTTCTACAGAGTTGTGAAACCAGGAAAGCATCCGAGCATTCTCCATAACACATTTTGCAAGTGCAATAGCATGCCCTTCTACTTTTGTATCAGAAGGCTGCAGTATTGAACCATCAACATATCTCCACAACCCTTTACCAACAATAAAAAATTTCATGACATTTGACCACTAAGAGTAGTTGTTACCCGTCAATCATATGCTGATAGCTAGCATTCTATCCTCTGACATGTTAAAAGTAAACAAAATCAGAACAGTGCACACTTATAGAGGTTGTTTAGGTCTTGCAGATATGGTAAAAAAGAGGTCACCGGAGGCTTATAGAGGTCCGGCGAGGGTCACCAAAGTATGTGACGAGTACGGCTAGGGTCGCCGGGTGTCGCTGATGTCTATTGATAGTCCGGCAAGAGAGAGAGGAAAATGATGTGTTGGTGCGAAGAAACAACAAGAGAGAGACACGATCTGCTGCGACCTACGGCGAACAATAGAGAGAGATGCAATCTACTGATTTGCTGTGATTTCAGATCTAGGGATGCTGATGCAAACGATGCAGAAGAATGCACGAATTGAAATTAGACAACATGCAAATCTAGTCTAATTTCCACTCAAGTTCACCAATTCGTGCAGGGCAGGGGCAGCAAGTGGTGTAGGCTGATTGTATGACCTGGGTCTTGATCCAAATCCTTATAGTCAGCCATTGCAGAATACCCATGCCCTATAACTAATACCTAACAATCAAGCAACAGACACGAAAGAAAAACATAAAACCTAAAACAGGTGTACAATACACAATCAAGACTCAAAACCGATAAGAACTCTATGTTCCAATATATATTTTTCAAACAACAGTTACTAAATTCATTGAAGCAAAAAAAAAAAAATACAGGTGTTTCCACCCTTTCTTTATAATGAGTAGTTAACAAAACTACCAAGAATAACAGACCTTTGCAATTACTTCAGTAGTTTCCTTGAAGTCAACACATCTGGACACATTGGACTTGGCTAAGAACTCATCAACTAGTCGCATTCCAATATTATAACCCCTGCAGGAGAATTAGTCAGGCGAATGTACACCACCAAACTTATGTTCATATAATCAGCAAAGAGAGGAGACTTAGCAATAAATTCCCGCAGGAAGACAGGAAATAAAACAGCAGCAGACATAAAAGTAATTATAAAACCAAAGTATTTACTATAAACTTATATAAACGGAGAGAGAGGGGAAGGGGGGAGAGGGATACATTTGATCAAGCTGTTTGTTGACTTCCTCGACCTCCTCCAGATCGGTAAGCAGTTGACGCACGATGGCTCCATAGGTTAGGGTGAAGAGCTCAGAGTTCTGTGATCAGTCAAATTTCAAATATATAAGTGCCTGATCTATTGGGTGGTCCATTGCAACCTAACCAAAATCCAATCAAACGAACTGCTGGTTGCGATGAAAATTGCAGAGGAAAAGTAAAATTGAAGTGAGAAAATTACAAAACGTAGCACTTTAAAAGTCAAAAAGAGTAGAATGATTTGAGGTTTCCGGGAAGCAAACATAGAGAAGGATATTTGATGAGACAGTAGCTTACCACGCGCTCAACGCTAGCAAAAATGGCGTCTCCAGATCTGGGAGCAACCGGAGCCATTGGAAGGAATTTTTTGTTTTTTAATCTCTTCACTCGATTCGAAACTGATGAACTGGGGTTTCGTTTTTCTCCGGAATTTCTACTTTCCCGAGAAATGTTAATGTTGTGCTATATACAAATTATTTGTACCGATGTAAATGTAAGAGAGAAGATTTTTTTCTTTTGACACCAATTACAATATTAAGAACGAAACGGATAAAATTATGTTATTTTAACAAATGAGCGTTTTCTCTCATATTTATACACTATTTATATAAAATATTTAGTACACATAGTATTTTTATACCAAATACGCCCTAGGTAGAGGTGGGTTTAGATTAAATTATATTTTTGTTAAAAATAATAGGTATTATTTATTATTTAATTAAATCATAGTCTCAATTAGAACTACCAGTAAGTTTTGATGAATTAAGATTTGATCACACATATGTTAACCAACCGATAAGATAAATAATTATAACAGGACTCGTGGTCCAAACAAATATAATTTTAATAGTGTTTAGTTGAGCTACACAAATGTGGTGTTAATTCTATTACAATGTTATGAACTCGAATATTCACATATTACGAATACATCACATGAGAGATTCAATGTTCAAAGTTTAGGCTACGAGAATGACACCCGGGATGACAAGTCACAAGTCACAAGTCACAAGTCAAAAGTTCACGATTGAGGTATTATAGTAGATTATTGTGTAAATGGGGTTTTCAAAATTGGGCTTAATAAGGTTTGAACGGGCTAAAAGTGACCACGATAATTTAGGTTTATACAAAATATGGGTTTGTTCACAATAGTCTAGAAGCATTTATGAAGCTAGGCCAAATTACACGTGAAAGGGTAAATAAGTTATGAAACAAAGCTAAGTTGAATCGGTAGAAAAAATAAGTTCTTCGGGTACAAGCTATATTATTCAAAACTCATATAATAAGTTTATACCGATAGAAGTTTCCATCTCAAATAGAAACACTTTGTCAACCATTAGAAGCCAAGTGTTCTACCGGTAGAAACAATGTTTCACTTTAGAATAGAAACAAGTCGTACCGATAGAAACCAAGTGCTCTATCAATAGATGTAAAATTTTACTAAAACAGTGCGCTCGTGGACTGTAGAGGAAAATTTTCTATTGGTAGAAGTTCTATTTGTTCCACAAAATCACTGATTTTCGATCATTGAAACTTCGTGAAGCTCCATGGAAGATCAAAGACATCAAAATAAAAAGATAGGGGAGATTGGTTACCTAATTAATTTCAAATATTGGAGGTGGATTGAGTTTGAATTTGATCAAAGTGGAGTTTCTATCCTCTTGCTTTGTTTCAATTGGCTTCTCTCCCTCCCCCTCTCCCTCTCTCCTTCTCTTCTTTCTCTCTTTCTTATCTCTAGTTTGTAGTGGGATTGAAGAGGGTGGAAATGGGTACGTACTTATATGAGAGGGAGTAGGGGAGGATGAACGGAGCGGAGGATTTTGGGGGATTAGCAGGTGAAGTAGGGGTGGAAAATGGGTTGTGTGAGAATGTATAATGTATCAGTGTGTGTGTGTATAATATATGTGATGAAAGTGTTATATAATTAATAATCTTAATTAATTATTGTTGTTCCTAAAATCCTTAATCCTACATTTTTAACATGCCATTCATAATTTAAGTTGATTTGACATATGACATACTTGATTTGGATGAATTCTAGATTGATTCGATATGTTCCTTCGAAAGCCCAAAACAAAGCAAAACAGAGGTCTGTTGTAGTATCTCATGTTTCCAAGGCCTGCACCATCTGGATCGGAGTTCATCCGGTAGCCTGGTTGGGAGTTCGGTCAACCAAGTCCACGACCAATAGGCAATTTCGCTTTTCTAAATGGTTTTGATTCTTCTGGTTTAATTAATCCATTTCTTCCATTATAAACTTATAAGGTTTTATCTACATGGTTATGAGATAATTACTTACTTGATGGGTGAACAAATTGTGGTCAAATTTGTAGACGTTTCTTATTTTATCCATATGGATACCTTGGTAAACATAAAGCCACAATCTATGATCATAAAGTGCAAATCAAGACTTCTGCGTTTCTTTTGGTAGCTCAAGGAGAGGGTGTTGTTTTCAACCATTCAAAACAAAAAGAAATTTATTGTTGGGGGCTTGTGAATGTTGGATAACACTCTATATATATACAAAAACCATTCCTCTAAAGACCAACTACTAATAGAACACTTGGGCAAAGAACTTGTAGAATATTTCTACTATTAATAACTTAATCTTCCTCCGAAAGCACTTATACTTGCACATATTTTCTCTCTGTATTTGAGTTTTGAGCTTCACTTGTAATATCTCTAAAACTCAAAATTAGAAACCACAAACCCTATCTTGTGAGAGAGTGAGTCAAAATCACTGTAATATCAGTTAGGTTTGTTCACTATTATTTGGGTGTCACATTATTCACAACACTATACTTCACCATTATTTTTAGTACTAGTCTACATGCACTAGTAGCTAAGTAAGGCTATTATGAGCTTGGTCCATCTGTATCAAGAAGTCAACCCGGTCTGCGCGTATCGGTAAGGTTGATTGTAAGAGAGGAGTTGGCCTCATATACAAACAAAGTGTAAGTACTGACTCACAGCGAATACCGATGACAATTCAGGGAAATGTCACCGAAAAGTGGACAACACAAATTAATATCCAAGTCTCCGAAGAAAAAGGTAAATATACCTTAAATATACAAATATCCACCAAAGATGAGGATGGAGAAGATGACGAGAAAATGGTATTACTCACAAGCAAATTCAAGAGATTCACCAAGAGAAAGAGAAAAGGCAAGAGAGATGATAAAAAATACACCAACAAAGAAGAAGACAGAAAATGTTTCAACTGTGATAAGGTTAGACAGATAGCTACCAATTGCCAAGCAAACAAAAAGGAAAGAAAGCCTTAGCCACTTGGGATGAGATGAGTTAGAAATCTCTGATTTTGATGTAAGTGAGTCCGATTTTGTTGCATTATAAACTATAATTATGATTTGCATGGTGATTTTGATAATGATGATGCATTAGATAATGAGGATATTTACGAGGCTCTTAAAAATCTTTATAATGAATCAAAGAACATTACTTTGAAAAATATCGATCTCAAAAAGAAAGTTGCATATTTGAAAAATGAAGCTATTACTTTAAAAAGTAAAATTACTCATCATAAAAAGGCATTAAAACAAAAAGAAGGTAGATTAGAAAAGTTTGTTGTAGGATCAAAAGTTTTAAGTACATTATTTGAAAAATAAATGGGTTTTGAAGATCGATCTAGAATTAGTTTCAACACCTTTTCTACTTCAAATGTTTTTAGTAAAAATACTTTATTTGATTTCTTCGCACCTAGTAAGTCTTTGACAAATGCTATATGTCATTAAGATAAATTGTACCAAAAGAAGAACAAAGAAACCAAGAGTACTCGAGTGGATATAGGTGCCAAAAATAAAATGTTTACTTGCAGGGATCATGGGACTAAAAGCAAATACAAATGATTCCATATGGTACTCTACCAGTGAATGCTCCAGACCCATGATTGGAGAAAAAGAAAGTTTCTCACCCTTAAGTAAGCACAAGAGTATCGCTGTAACCTTTGGCGACAATAACAAATGTGAAATTGGAAAATATACTATTTGTGACCCTAACACTTCTTGCATTAACAATGACGGCTGCAAGTTAGGTTGAATCTGAGCACCAATTGAAGTTGCATCAGATTGGAGAGAGAGAGAGAGAGAGAGAGAGAGAGAGAGGCATGGACTTCTTCTAGGACAACTGAAATGGTACAACCAATGCTCTTGGCTTTGAGATATTAAGTGTGGGCAGTTCCTTCCCGGTATCTAAAAAGGGATTCGAGGCCCATTTCAATAGTCAAAATCGTTTATTATTTTAAAAGTTTAATTTAAATTATTTTTTTTACAAAAGACGATAGACGTGATTTTATATTTTATAATTTTTGTTCAACTTTTTTTTTTTTTTTGTGTTTTCTTATTCTTCTCTTCAAGAAGAATCGAAAAAATATGAACATATGAATTAAAATTTTAAAAATTCAAATTAGACTATCCTGACATTATTAAAAACTTTCTTTTTTAATTTTTTTAATTTTTAGTGAATCTTTTGTGAATTTTAGTTATAATTTTTTATTTACTAGACTTTTTTTTGTTAAGACATATGCATAATTCAAAAAATTTAACATGAACTTAATAAAAATTAAGAAGCTTGCAAAAAAAAAAAAAGTATCTCTATTAACACCCAGTAATTTTAGACAAAGAGGGCCACAATAGGAAACATTAGTCCTGCAAAATGTTATTTTTATCAAATACGAAATATACAATGGCAAAATATATTTATCTTAAAAAATAAATTGGTGTACCAATTGCAAAAATATTTATCCCAAAACAAGTGTGTTTGCGATTATATCTTACGATTATAATTTCTAGCATGTTGTTTACGAGTTCTACAAAAACGAAAAAAAATGTAATGATCATTTAAGTGCATTTCAAAAGGAATGAGATCATTTTCAATCCATTGAAATAGATTGGACAGTTGAATTTATTTATTTGTTTGCTCTTTTTGGCTTGCTTTGATTATTTGAACCGTTTATTCTATAAAACTTATCAAAAATGTTAAAAATCATATTGATCGGATACTAGTTGATATGATTTTAAAAAGCAATTTTCTTTAGATGAATGAGTTAAACTGATTCCGATTCAGTGTTACATGTTCTCTATTTTAGACAAAATGTGTTTGAAAATTATATAAACACAAATTTAATTTTAAACGTTATGAATGTTTTTAAGAAGTTTCAAAGGTCAGCTACCGGAGAGGATGCATTCCCTTCAAAAAGAAACTATAAATAGTCCTAATCGTTTGGTCATCATTATTTTTGAATTCGGAGAAACTTTTTTGGTCTAATTTTTTAGATCTTAGCATTGCTTTATATTGCCTCGAGTGTTAAATTTGTTTGGACTAGGTTATTTTTTATATGTGTTGATTGCATTTAATATAAGATTTTATTCGACTCAAGAAGTATAATGATGTAAATGTCAAAAGCCAATAATTTAGTTCAAATAGGCAGAATTTTTTTGATCTAAACAATCCAAAAGCCAATAATTTCCTTAGTCCAAACGAAGCCTAACTGTTGCTTAATTCATCTTTATTTGGTACTCTCAAGATTAAAAAAAAAGTAGTGAATTAACTTGCTGACAATATTGATCAAAATAAAATTTGAAAGAAACTACTGACTGGAAAAAAAATAAAGAAAGAAGAGGACAAATAATATAATCAATTTGTGAGGAAATTTGTCAGTTTTCCCAAAAACAACAATACCAGATGAATGATGAAAGAACTACATTGAAACCAAAATAAAAGTTCAAGCTTCAAATTGACCAACTAAAGGACTTAGGGTTATACGTGCAACTTCATGGTGTCGGCAAAACGATGTTTCATCCATTTTGGTATTAAAATTATGTCGTTTTGACTTAATATTCCATGAATTGATATTAAAATACATTAAAATCACATAATTTTGAGAGCAAAATGGATAAAACAACGTTATTTTGTCCGAACCACATGCGCATTACAAGTTGTTGCATTATAGAATCTCGAACTAAAATTATAAGGAGAGCTTGAACTAAGATTGTAAGAACTGAAACTCTGTTAACCAATTTTAGAAGAAGCATAATGTTATTATTTTATACTCATTATAGATATAATAAGACTCACTCTAAATGTTTATGTGACTATACATTTATTACGAATGCAGAGTACAA